>VZRL01007031.1:1003117-1054111 GCA_013397895.1 Origma solitaria
CCTGAGCGCGCGTCAGGGCTCAGGGCGCAGCCACAGCCTGCGAGAAGCGTCCAGGCGCTTCCCGGCCGCCGCCCCGCGCTCCCCGGCAGCGCTGGGAGTGCGGAGCTTCCCCCGCTCCGCGCGGCTGGCGGCCCCGGGCCGCTCCCGACGTCACGCGCGGTGGTGCCCAGCAGCTGACGGCGCGAGTTGGCTCTCATGGCCACACACAGGGGTGAAAGAGTGCCGTGATTTGAGATCAAAGTGCACAACTTTGGCTGCTGGCTCTGAATGATACAAAACAAAACAACCCCGCCTTCCCTGGAAATATATGCATGGTTCAATAGAAAGGAGAGCTTTTCTTATTTTTTTTCGTCCTGGGGATGGAGATGCATCTTGACTATAGAAATCTTGAAAAACTATGATCATACATCTTTTCTAACTTCTTGTCTTGCAGGTTGAAGCTTGCATTGCAGTCACTGCTACAGATGTGTGACGGGAGCTGTTGCGTAGCTATGCCTTAACTGAAGATATCTTCATTTTGATGTGCCCTTCTGAATGTGATAGGGAAATATTTGATCATGCCTCACCTCCTGAGATAGGTAAACAGAATGCAATATATTTTAAGTTGTTTGGCTGTTTTGGTTTGGTGTTGGTATTGGTTTTTTTTATGAGATCACAAACATAAGCATCTTGTTTACTGCGTTTTTACTTCTGTAAAGAAAAATAGTTTGTCCTGTTGTGCTGGCAAGAATTCTGCCCTTTGGTGTATGTAACACTTAGATGTTAAGTGTTGGTTTGCTCGTTTGGGATTTAGAATGTGGAATGTCTTCTAAATAATAGTCACATGTGAAAATCTATAGTAATTTCATATTGGATTACATTGACTTTTAAATTGCTCTGAAAATACAGTGAAACTTACTGTCCTGGAAGTGTAGTATAAGCAGTAGTGGAAACATTGTCATGAATTCTTCATCATATGCACTACTGCAAATGAAAGGGAAGGGTAGCTTTGCATCCTTTCCAAATAGGTGCAGAGTCTGTCAGCCCAAATACCGGTCACTGTAATTTAGGGATTAGGGGTGGGGGCTTGCTTGGGGGAGTTGGTGTATTCGGCCTCTTGGTGCTGCAGAGTAACTGAAGCTGTAGCAGGTGTTGATTGCAGTGCAGGACTGGGGAGTTGAGTTTCAGCTATTTATTTTCTTTTAAATTGTGAGTTCAGTTTACTCATAGTTGTTTAAATGTAAAGACTGACACAGCATATTGTACTTTGTATTGCATAACTGGATTGATCAGAGCTGACCAATTTTTTCCAAGCTCTGAGTCAAATGTTGTTTTTGGGAATGATCTTGAGGCTGTACACAGTACTTGCTGGAGTCATGCAACTCCTCCAGTAAAGAAAGTAGCCTGTGCTGTCTCCTTGGAAGATATTTGAGGTCATTTCCACTGGCTGAGATTGGTTGCCCCTGCTGTTTATGTAAATTTGGCTTAGGGATTAAAGAAGTTTTACAAAGAATGAATATTTTAAGTTTTTGAAACAAAGTTTTATAAAACCAGGGACCCACATATCTTAAAAATTGTGTCTAAAATGGAAAATAAAGCATTTTACCTGCCGGGTTAATGTAAGTCCTGTCTGAGAAAGCAAATCACATTCTTAAAAATTGTTCAGGGTTTTAATACAGTGAGCTCATGCATTACATGCTGTATAGAAAATAATGTAAATGTTGGGGACAATACTGAAAAAATGCATATTTTCCCTTTGTCTTAACAGCTATACAGAAGGAATATTCTAGAAAAGTGAAGCTGGAAGATCTCTGATAAAAAGAAGCATAAACATGTTGTGCTGGGGCAATGCATCTTTTGGACAGCTTGGATTGGGTGGAATCGATGAAGAGATTGTTTTAGAACCCAGAAAAAGTGACTTTTTCCTAAATAAAAGGGTCAGAGACGTAGGATGTGGACTGAGACATACTGTTTTTGTCCTGGATGATGGGGCTGTTTATACATGTGGATGCAATGATCTAGGACAACTAGGGCATGAAAAAGCCAGGAAAAGACCCGGTAAGTTTAGAACTCCTGAATTGTAGAGATTCTGTGTGGTGGTGGTGTGTATGTGGCTTTTGTTTTATGGTGCTACATCAAACCCAGGATTGCCGGTGTCCATGAATGTGCTGAATTCATGGACGGTAGTTCTTCCAAGAATGGACATTTTTTTTTACTTGTAAAGCATTCTTTTGCTTGGAGGGGTTTTTGTGACAGTTGGAAACAGCTAGCTGTGAAAGATGGGAGTCCCTCCATATTTTTGCCTGCTGTGCAGCTGGACAGTGCCACCATTTTTTATTTCTAAAATGGAATCACTTTATCTAAGGCTATGGGAGACTCGGTGACTGTTTTTAATCTCAAGGGGAGCTGACCTGCTGGAATACATGGATTAGCATTGTAGTTCATGTATGGCTTTGGCTGTTGGAATATGGTGGAAATGAGCAGTTGGCGTATCACAGTTGAGAAACATGCAGTGTGTTTTTAGTTGTCTAATATGTGATGTAGAGCAGGTCTGATTAAAGCAATGTTCTTTTTTTTTTAAGAACTAAAAATAAAACTTGATAAAAGACTTACCAGCATATGCAGCGCTACGGGGAGAGGATTTGGAAAAGCCCAAAGGATGCTGTGTAACACTTCTTTGGGCTTTTTTAAATTCCCACCTATGTTGTGTGTGTGTTTCTGCTCCCTGCTAGTGCCGTTCTGGAGCAGGAGTGGGTAAACATCTTGCAGGGACTGCAGAGGAGTGTGCACATGGGCTCCCTTCAGAGCTTGCCTGTGAGTCATAGCTGTGCTGCTGAGAGCCAGGGAACAGTGCTGCTCACACTGCTGAGAGCAGAACGTAGCAAACGGCAAAAGCTTACTAAGACTTTATTCTAATCACTCCTAGAGCAGTTTTACAACTTGCTTGGCTCAATATTTGCCACAAATTTTTCAAATGGAAATGAGGTGTCATGTGGTATTTTAGTAGTTCTCCTTTACAACTCAGAGTTTTGGATTTGGTGCCAATTAGAGATTTTTTTTTTTTAAATGTAGCTTTTTAAAACCAATTTGGACTTCTATTGGGAAACAGTATATGGATATTAAAACTGATAAACTTTAATCCTGTGCAAACATCTGCTTCATGAACATGAAGAGAAACTCAGCTTGTCAAACTTACTCTGACTACTTGTTGCTGACTTTAAAAATTATGCTGAATTGTCTTTTAAAATCTAAAGGTTACAACAAAAATATCTGACTTCTAATTTGTATGACCTTTCATATGTAATGGACCTGCTATAAATTTGGGGTTTTTTTAAATGCTCAGACACATGAGGATTGTAATTGTCCCTAATTTTCCTTTCACCTAGAGGTTGCTGATAATACTGCTGAGTGTTGTAATATGAAGTCAGAGCATTGGGATAGCTTCACTTGCACAGTCTAAAAGGCTTGGTATCTTTACAGATGGGTGGATGCTCTCCTTTGCATGTATTTCTGCTAACTGAAGATAATTTTGTTGCTGACTGTGTGTCTTTGCCTCCTCCATGTCCCCACTGCCTTTCCTTTTCCCTCCTTCTAGAGCTCTGTTTGCCACAGGGACTGTAAGAATGTTCCTTAATCTATTAGGCAGAGTCAGGCTGGCTGGTTCAGCAGCTGGGCAGGACTGCCTGAGCTAATCTGTGTGCTGGTGCCTGGACTGGAGAGTGCTTCCATGACCTCTCCCACTGGCCGAGCTGTGGGAGGCTCTGATGGGTGAATTGGGGTGGTAACCTCTTCAGTCAGACCAGCTGTATGTAATAAAAAGAACTTCTATCTGCTGCCTGTGTTAGTTTATTTTGGAAGCTGAGTGCCTGTCATGCTGCAGATAACGTTAGCTCCTGTTTTGAAGCTGACTTGGGCTGTGCTAGGCTGTGTTTAGAGTGCCCATTATTACACTGATATATGCAGGCTTTTCAAGTGCTGTGCCATTCTTAGGCTGGAATAGAATTGTGTTTTAAAACTAGGAGTAAAATGTCTAAGCAGTCCCTTATTTAATGGGAATATTAAAAATTCCAGCCCTAATCACAGGCTCTGATGATAATTCTCCACTTTACTTACTGCTGAAATGGAAATGTTAAACTTCTGATCACAAATCAGAAGCCCAAAACCAAGCTTTGAGTGTTTTCAAATGCATTGGTGCAGGCTACTGGAAAAAAAAATCACAGATATTTTAGTGTGTGCTTTTCAGAGGTATGCGCTGTATGTCTAGAAAAATTATTCTTTATTATCTGTTTCTACAGTATTTTGCATTATAAAGAGGACATTGTGTAGCTCATTGCAAAATCAGTAGCTTTAGTCTGTAATTTACCCTGCCTTGTTTTGCAGGCTTTTTCTTAATAATGAATAGGTGAATTTAATTTGCTGTGGTGGAATGTTTTCCTCTTACATAATGTCTACACGTGTAGTCATTTGACAATAATCTATTTGACCTTACTGTTAATTGAGTTTCTGCACTCATTTTCAGATGGCGAGATTAGAAGGAACCATTATGATCAAGCTGCAGGTTTTGTGCACTTCTGTATATTGCTCCAGAAACAGTCATTATTTGCTTACTTTGGGGTGTCAAATTTAACTTATTTCTCCTAGAATTGCATGTTTATAATTTTAAATAAAGGGTGTTTCAGCAGAACTTATGGGCTTAGTTGAATGTCACTTCAGTTGATATCGTAGTAGTGTGTAAAACTGTTTGTAACAACCCTAGCTTATTTGTAGTTTGTTTTTTTTAAACAACTGATTGATTTTATTTTTTTATTTTTTTTTTTAGAGCACGTTGGTGCACTGGATGCCCAAAATATTGTAGCTGTATCATGTGGAGAAGCCCACACTCTTGCATTAAATGACAAGGGTCAGGTATATGCTTGGGGTCTGGCTACTGATGGACAGCTTGGCTTGCCAGGAACAGAGGAATGCATCAGAGTGCCCAGGTTAAAATTAGTACATAATAAGTTGCCTTTTCTTTTCCCTCCGACTAAAGTGCTTAAATAACATTGGTTAAGTTACTCTGCTGTTACAGTTAGAACCATATAACTATGGAAAGCGTATATCAGCTGTAACACTGGAGTGTTGTGTGTAGACAGTTTCCTTTCTCAAAAAGGCATCTTAGGTGAGAAGTGTGTTACAGGTGTGCTTGGTTTAGTTTGTTGCTTTTTGGGGTGTTTGTGTTTCTTGTTTTTTTAGTAGTCCTCTACTAAGAATGAGGCTCATGTTGGAAATGTAAGATGGGTATTTTAAGAATATAAATGGGGGTTGATAACTGCTATTTAGGAGAAGGTAAAGAGAAACAGAGTGTTAACTCTCAGTTTGAAGAAGGCTCATTTGCTGTCTGATCTTTGTACTTCAGTTTTCACCCCAAAGCCTTTCAGCTGTGATCCAGTAATACACCTTCTAGTTAAAAGATTGAATGCTGGCCAGTGTTACCTGCTTGTTTTCAGAATCCCATGAGCAGTCCAGCTACCTGAAGTCCACACACAAAAGTAACAATTCCTTGGAACCTTAGTCATTCATGACTATAATATTAAAGATGTTATTTCTGCATCAAATTTAAAAGCCCACAGGCCCTTTAGGAACTCTTTTTCTCATCCAAAGTTGAAAGCGTATTAGTTTTAATGCACATGTGGGTGTATTTGCAACTTCCTTGTAATATTATGCAATATTCATTAGCTCTGTAAACTGAAGTTTTGGAAACTAGAAACCAAAGTAAGAAACAGTTTCTTCTTGCATTCTGTATTCATTCTTCCGTTCAGCTGTGTGAGATCTCCTTCCTTGGCACATGAACCTCCCTAATTCTTCATTATGGTCTTTTACAGGCTTTATTAATTTGCAAATAAGACAGAACCTGACCTTAAAAGTGTTAGAAAAGAAGCAGTTTTGACTTTGGATTTTACTAAATAGCCTCTAATTTAAGTTAGGATGTTTAATATACTTCAGTGAGAAAGAGTCATATTTTTTATATTGCCCTTTATTTCATACAATGATCTAGTAGCTTAATTCTTTCTCTGTTTTCTTACCCCAATAGAAATATTAAAAGCTTATCAGAGATCCAAATTGTTCAAGTTGCTTGTGGTTATTATCACTCCCTAGCACTCTCAAAAGGTAAGCCAAATTCTTCTGAAATTTTATGTAATTTCTTACTAGGGAATTCAAAAGTTTTCAACATTTACTTTATCTTTTTTAAAAGGCAATGTGTTTATAAAACATGCTACCACTTAGCACAGATGGGATTTCAGGTTGGTAGGGGCAGTGTAATTTAATGATGGAAGCTTGAATTTGGAAAACGAATGTACAAATGGATGTTGTGTTGTGCTTTTATTTCTTTGGGGAGGGCCTGTTGGTTTTTTTTCATCATCTGGCTTTCACGTAATATCCTTTTTATTTTCTTCTCTGGTTTTGGTGCCCTGTCTTTCTCATCTTGCTGCCGTCCTGCTCTGTCCCTGGTCTGTTTTAACCTGTAACCTCAAGTTTCTGAGGCTTGTGGGAGCAACTTCCTTGTCTGCTTTACGGTGGCAGAGCCTGGGGTTTTTGGTGCTTCCATTAAAGTTCAAATGCCCCACCTTTTGGAAGTTTAAACCTTTGTCTTCAAATTTCCGCTGGGGCTGTGAGCACATATTTAGTTGGCCTTACTTGTACTGCATGTCTGGTTAGTGCAGCTCTCCAGAAATGAACATGAATTTAAATTTGCTGTTTGCTTGTCTCATGGTGAGATAGGAGAGTTGTGGCCAAAACTTCCACTTGGAAAAAGTGGCTGCTGGAGAGGGTTGATGGAAACAGCAACTGAAAACAAAAATTCCAGAAAGATTGTTGTTTGTCAGTGTTTCTTAACAATGTGGGTTTAAAATATGGACCAAATAACTGTGGGGAGGCAGCTGTTCATTGCATGCTGAATGATTTTTTTTTTCTTTAAATACAGTAGTTTATACTGAATATGTATGCCTGGATTCTGTATGTGACTCTTGATGGCCTCGTATTGAGTGTTTTCTGTGCCATTATGTATTCCCAGGTGTATCTATCGTTATAACTAAAGAAATGCCTTTGTTTTGAGGGCAGGCAGGCAGGGGTTTACAACTTCACCTGAGTTGAGATCAGCAGTAGAATGTGGCAGTAGCAGAGTTGTGTTAAGTGTTCTGTTGGTTAAAGGGGCAAGAATGTCATAGGAGTTGGAATTTCATTTGAATTTAAAATTAACTCAGTATTTTAAATAGTTAGAGGCTTCAAGTACAGCATCACCGTTTTACTGCCAATTCATGGATTTGCAGCTCCATTTCTGTTCCTGACATGGAACGGGGTTTTTTGGGTTTAGTTGTTAAAATAAAGAAATAAAATCAGAGAAACCTATGTTCCAGGGGATGAGTTTCATTGTTTTCCCATCTTGACAAAACTGTTATTGGAAGGGTGGAGATGGGAGAGACATAGGAAGCATTTTGAAGGTGACATTGCTCTTGAAAACCTATCGCATCAACAAAAGTAAAGTATTTTGTGATCAGGTGTTAATCTGTAGGATAGTAAATACCTTGTCAAAACCTTGGTTGTTCAAGAGAATATGTTAAGACTGCTCCCAAAATAAAACAAATAGGTCTTTCATTGTCATTCTTCAAAATATTTTTTTCTGTATAAGATATTGAATGACACTAAAAACCTTGTGCTTTATCGATCATATAATGAAGACAGTATTTTAAAATATATATCTCTTAAATTGTGTGTGAAAATTAAGTATCTTACCTTAGAAAAGCTTGAATGAGGCTTTTGATTGGAAAATGGAAAATTCTGCATGTCCAGGATGCAACTTTGGCAGATCTCTGCATAAGTATCTCTGCAGTAGTGGAACTTCCAATGGAACAGTGTCTTGCTTTGTAATAACCAAACTCAGCTGATCTAACACTGTTGAAACAGGAGTGTTAAGAGCAGTTTTGAGGGGTTTGAATGTGATTTAAATACTTCCAGTCTGATAAATATTTGAGTTGAATGCCTGCAAATTACACAAGAATGCTTAGCTTCAGAAGTCAGTAATTTGTATGCATTTTCAAACTCAAAAATATTTGAAGAGTAACGGTCCAACTTTTAGCTTTTCTTACAGTGGGTAAACATTGCATTATTAAATTATATTAATTCTATTTCTTGGTTGTTTATTTTTTCCTTCAAACAGGAAGTGAAGTGTTTTCCTGGGGACAAAACAAATATGGCCAGCTGGGCTTAGGTTATGAGTATAAAAAACAAACCTCACCACAAGTGATTAAATCTCTGCTGGGAATCCCTTTTGCACAGATTGCAGCAGGAGGAGCTCATAGTTTTGTACTAACTCTTTCTGGAGCCATCTTTGGATGGGGACGCAACAAATTTGGGCAGCTGGGTCTTAATGATGATAATGGTAAGTAACCATTGCTTCAGTACAGTCATGCTGAAGGTTTTGGAGGGTGAATCCGAGGAGAGCAGTGTTCCTAGGAAAGGAGCAGGCAGAACAAACCCTTGTTCAGTATTGTCACACAGTGCCAGTGCCATGTGAGCTTGCATGAAGAAGATACAGAGGGGTTTTCCTCAGCTGGTTTGTGTGAGAATTCTGACAGTGTTCTGTTGAAATTCTTGCCTGCTTGACTTGTTTTCTTTCGCTGTTCTACATCTTCCTGTGACTTAATGGGATTGCAGTACAGTACTGTACAGTAGTTACAGCAGGAACTGCATTTTTATGGGGATGAAATTGCTTGGCAAAAGCAGTAATCTGTCAAAACTAATTGGTTGTCCTTAGTCACATTCAAGCCATCTTCGTTTTTTACTGCCATTTACTCTTACATTCCTTTCTCAGGCCACTTTTAGTAATCACTCACAGTTTTTGGTTAACCATTTGCAAAATTTCTTCTGCTAGGGTAATGGCACTCAATGACTTTCAGCAAGTGGTTAGGTTAGACAAAAAATTGTTTCCTTGTTAGTTGTATTGTGTTACGTGCACACTATCTGCCCACAGGGCTCCAGGGTGGAGTGTTTGCTGTCAGGGTCCTGTAATACACAGTTTAGTAATGGATTACCTGAGCTCAGATTTTCTAACTGCTTCACTGCTGTCAACACCATTAAAAATAGGAAAAATGTGTTGTAAATAAAATGCACATCTGAATACCTTAAAACTTGTCACATTCATGTAGTAAGGAAATTACAATTATTTTTCAGAAATCATGGAAGACGTCAGTTGCGTCTGCATATTCTTTGAAATGTGTATAACCCCAGGTTTTTATGTAGCATCTCTTCTCAATAAAATCCCCTTTTAATGTCTTGATAGGGTTTCTTGCAGACATGTTAGCATGCCTGACAGGTTTTAAGACATTAGCATTAACATTTTAAAAAATTGCCTTTGTGCAAAGTTGACTTGTTCTAGTGATGGAGAAAAGTTAGTTTTGCATCCTGTTTGTTCAATGTTATGCAATTAGTAATATTAAACTTTGTGTATAAATACACTTTCCAAAGAATACCAACTGATAGCAACTTACAGGAATGTTTTAAAAACGTGGAGCACATAAATAATTCAAAACAATGATTTTTTTTTTTTTCTTTTCTCATGGCCAGTGCCAGGTTTAATGTACAGTTCCATATTTGATGATCTATGTATTGAAATACGAGCCTGTTCTAGTGAAGATGAGACCATGGGCTGCAAAGTTTTTCAGTGTAGTAGTCCCTGTTTTTTCTGTAGTAACACTTCCATCTCCAAGATCCATAAACTCAGTCACAATGAATGCATTGTCCTAACAAATTTAAAGTGCTTGTTTAAATTGAATTAGAATAAATGAGCAAAACTAATTGGGTTTTGATTTTTATTTTCAAAAGAAGTGACCTTTCTTTAATAAACCTTTCAGACAGGTATGTTCCTACACTGCTGAAGTCCCTGAGAAGTCAGAAGGTTGTTCATATATGTTGTGGAGAAGATCATACTGCTGCCCTTACGAAGGTACAGTACTTAAAGATACGTTTATACTCCATTTTTTAAAATCTTTTACGGAAGATGCTACCTGAACAGGAAATAATAAACTAAATTTCTTCTAAGTTTATGGGATTAAGTTGAGGAAAGATTGAAAGAATGGAAAAAATACTTGAAAAAATGTACCAAATACAGGAAATCTTGCATTCTAAATGCTGATTTTCCTTTTTCCTGCATGGAAGTTAACTTCAAACTTGCTTTAAAGCTGATGGGCTTGGTTGAGATACTGAATGTACTGTAAATGTCTGTTCAGATTGTCACCCATGTGTATGGCTCCGCTGTCCCTTGCAGAGCCGCGGGGCTGATCCCCCTTTTGGGGGCAGTGCTGTGTATGTGTGGGAGCATTCTCCAAGTCCTTCTGAAGTTCAGAAAAACCCAGCACTGTTTGCTGTCCTGACTCAGGGACTGAGGCTGTTGGGTTTTCTCAGCAGATGCTGCAGTGTTAGTGATGATTTCCAGCCTAGGCCAGGCTGATACAGAGTAGAATTGAAAGAAACAGGTTTACAAATTCAAAGCATCTGAAAATGGAAAGTTTCAGAGTAGTTGTACGATAAGTTGTGTAACTGCTGAAAATGTTTCTGGTTTAAAAATTAAAGTTTTTGGTTAATTCCTTGAATGAATAAATTAATCAAAAACACATAAAAAATTACTTGCCATCCAACAATGTTGAAATTTTCTGATTTCTTACACTTTGAAATAATGAGGCTATTTCAGTCATGCTCTGTATCATCTGCTGAGTAGGGCAGCTTGCTGTTTGCTAATGACTTTAAAGTTTCTATTCAGAGTTTCAAAGGCAAAGTATACTCTTTAATAGTGTGGGTTTGTACATCAAGAGAACTGGAAAAGAGGAAAAATGAGGATTGGTATCTATTAATTACACAAGTTAATGGCAGGACTGTTGCATGATAATAAGGAAATTAGATGAGTGTGATTTAACACAAGTAAGGTAATATTTAATGGCTGGGCCACTTTATTTTAGCTCCAATTAACTTGTGACTCTTCTGTGCCTCAGGACCCTGTTGTGCCATGTGTACTTTCTGTGCTTTCCCTGCAATGCCAAAATCATCAAAGATATCTGTTAAAAGCCTATTTCTGTGAAGTTTCTTGTTTTGAGATATACAATCCTTTAAATGTAACAAATTTATTTGTTTAGGAAGGTGGGGTTTTTACATTTGGAGCTGGAGGCTATGGTCAGTTGGGTCATAACTCTACCAGCCATGAGATAAATCCAAGGAAAGTTTTTGAGCTCATGGGAAGTGTTGTCACGCAAATCACCTGTGGCAGGTAAGGTCCATTCTGTGCTAACGCTGTGAATCTTACAGATAACTTGTTTCATATAAAACTTCATATTTATTGCAATATGAAGTGGGAGTTTTCTTACCCTTCATGGTCAGGGAAGACAAGATGACCTCTAACAAAAGATCCTTAGAGATGTTTTTGGGATTTTAGAAACATTCATAGAAGAACTAAAGGACACTGTATTTGAGAGTCTCTGATTTTCTAAAGTGGCAGTGTGAACCATAGTGTGAAGCATGAAGGTGTTTGGTGCTGTCACTTCATTTTCCATTGAAGAACAGGTGTGTTTGAGAAAGTACAAAACAGTTCACACAAATTCACAACTGGTTCTTCACAGACCTGTGGTAGGAGAGGAGCATCTAGAGCTGAGCAGGATGGGAGGGGCAAGAAGATGCAGGCAGTTTCTAGACATTCATTTCTGGTGTGCTCCAAAGGTCAGGCAGGGGCTAAGCACTGGCAGCTCCATTCCGGGAACTTTTCCATAAAAATGTGGGATTGCCTGTTGGGGTATAAATAGCATCTTGCCAATGGCAGTGCATTGCCAGTAGAGGAGCAGGGCATTGGACGTGACACAATGCCCAGCCAGGCCTGCACAAAGCGTGTCTGAACGCTTAGGTTTGTGTTACTGAATTCTCTTTGCCCTAGGCAGCACACCACTGCGTTCGTCCCTTCTTCTGGAAGAATTTATTCCTTTGGACTCGGAGGTAATGGGCAATTAGGTACAGGGACCACAAGTAACAGGAAAAGTCCCTTCACAGTGAGAGGAAACTGGATTCCCTACAGTGCTCAGTGCCCGATGAGCACAGGTAAGCAACATCTGCTGTATTTACTTCTTGCTTACTTGTTGCTTTATAGCGTCTTTAAGTTGTTGATATTTAAACTAAGTGAGGGCTATAATCACTTTTTCCAAACAGCTTGATTCCACTGTGCTCTGTGTTCCTGCTGTAGGAATTACATGCCTGTGCTGCTGGGTTAGGTCCTCTAGTAGCACTAGAGCTAAAACTTATACCTCCGGGAGAGACAGTCTTAATTATTGTATCAGTGTAGTTCTGCAACAAGGGAACCTTTTTGTAACTGCAAAAAAAGTGTTGATTGCAGCATCTTAATAATTTTTCAATTTCACGTTTTCACAGTGGCCTGTTTTTTATTTCTGTTGCAGACAGTGAGGAGTGCTTCTGTGTAAAGAGAATTTTCTCTGGTGGGGACCAAAGTTTTGCACACTACTTTTATCCACAGGTAACAAATTACGTATAATTTTGTTCCAAAGCTTGTCAAGGTTGGATTTTAGTTTTTCTGATGCATTTTACAAGATTTTGGTGTTGAAGGTGAATGTGACTATATTGTAAAGTTTGTTGGAGCAGTGTGGAAGCAAAAGGCACTAAGTCATGGTAGCAGTCGGAGGACTTGGATCCAATTAGTGAGTGTTAGGAAGCTCTTGAGACTTTTTGGCATAAGCTTTTGTTCTTGATGGATGAATGCACTTCTTTTCATGTCGTGAGGGAAGAATTGATGGAATATTTGAGCTCTTCACTCCTTGCCCAGTCTTCCTCATAGCTCCTGACAGCAGCTTTAGTGTCTTCTGCTTTGTATCCATTTTAACATACCACAGTGATAAGGAAACAAATGGAGCTTTTTGCTAAAAATTACGGGTGGTGACATAGTTCATTATGCCACAGTTTTATACTAGTCTTAAAGCTTAAGTTTTAAAATAACAAGAATTGATCATTTAAATTCTAATATGTAAAAAAGTCTAGAAGAACTTTACAATAAAAATGGCAATGTGGAAGTGGGATGGAAAGGAAATGCCATTGGAGGGTGAGCTGGGAGATAAAAACAAGATGAAGATTCATGGGACTGTTTCCAGTACAGCTCAGCAGATATTAGGCCATGGGGATTAATGAAGCATCAAGAGTTGAGTATGTGGGGTGAAAACTAATTTGGACACAAGGGAAAATGGCTTTTAGTGAGGAAACATGTTTGTCAAGAAAAACTGAGTACAGGTCAGGCTTGCAGCAGTGCTTTGTGCTCAGAGCCTGTCCTGGTTGTACAAGATCAGCAGTTTCTCTAGGATTGTTTTGTTGGGGTTTTTTTTTCTAAATTCTGATACGGTTTTAACCATTGCTGTATTGAGAGAAACTTGCTTAACAAGGGTGGACTGGAAAATTGCTTATACTGTAGAGTCAAAACTTGTCTATTAAAACTTCGTTAAAAACTTTCTTATGTGCAATTTTCGTAATTACTGGAGTAGTTTCTGACTGACTAATTGAGGTGAACTGCAGACCATGAATGCAGTTATTTTGGCTTGTTCAGTACAAAATGTATTAGCAACAGATGAACTTTGATGCTGCAAAAGTGTCCCTTTTAGTTGTCTTTAGTTTGGTAATTTGTACTGAATTCTTCCAAAGCTCTGTGCGCACTGTACCCCTGGGAATTGTGTGCCCCTGCCAGTTAAGGGGGCCCAGCCAAAATGTGTTCTCTCAAGTCAGTTTTTGGACAGCTCAGTTCCCTGAGTTGTTTTCTTTGGCTGGACACAAGGGAAATGGCAGAAGGGTTCCTCGTTGTGCTGCTGTAGGATGGGATCAGAAGTGCTGATTTTTGGCAGCAGATAGTCACTGTCATACTGAGTCAGCTGTGCTGTCAGATGGCACCCTCAGGAAGAATGTGTTTTGTCTTGCTTGTTTAATCTTATTTTTGGTGCCATTTGCTATCTTTTTGAACCAATGCTCCTACTCAAAACAATGATCTTGCTTCTCCTCCTCTTTACTATTACAACTCTTAGTGGAATTCATTTTATGTGAGCAGCGCTTCCAAACGCAGCTCCTCTAATGATGCAGTGCATGTTCACAGAAGCATGATTCATTCTCAGAGGAGCCTGATGGAAGTGGGGTGGAAGAACATCTGTCTCAAAAATTGAATGGCTCCTTTTCTGTGTGCTCACTGCTTGGCAGTGAGCTAAATGGCTCATAGTGGCTGGAGAGATGCTTGCTGCTCACATCTAAAGCTTGGTTAGTGTTCATCACAGAGACAAGTAACGTTTGAGGGGTTTGCCATGAGCAAGGTGTGTGTATTGACACTCAGTCGAGGTGGTTTTAGTGTATGCTCTGCTTTCACAGTGAATGTATAACTGTTAGAGCGTTTCACAGCAATAGCCTGGGTGGGCAGATTGTTATTGAAGAGAGCTCAATCAGAGGGCTGATTTTTCTGGAAATCAGTTTTGTATGCCTGATTCTTTACACTTCCTTTCAAATTTATTTAGAACATGGTGCCACCAGATGATTTTAGGTATCCTGACCTTTTGAAGCAGATCTGGACTGTGAATGAAACGTTTATTCAAAGATTGCTGAGTTTCCCATCTGGAAGACTTCCTGTAGAGATAGCTAAGTAAGTGATGTAAAGGAAAGAAGTTGTCCTTGGTAATTCTGCTTCTGAATTAAGCATTAATGGGGCTTTGGGCATACATAGCAGAGCTATTTTTATTTACTGGTTTTATGACGTGCAGAGCTCTTGGTGTGCTTTTATTGGCATGCTTGTTGAGTAGTTTAGATCCTTGAGACTGTGTCATCTCTGCTCCAGTTTAGATGACTATTCGAGGTTAAATTAAGTATCTAGTTGAAAAAAATAGCAATACATGTAAAGGAATATGAGAACGACTCAATGATTATTGCTTCTATTTTAATAAAGGAGGATGCAAAGCAATTAAATCGCAAGTCTGGCTGTGATTTGAGCTGTCTTAGATATTGAGTCTCTGATGGAAGTTTTATTGTTTAGTCACATTTTAGTCAGAGTCCCATCCTTTGTACACTGTAATTTATTAGGGATTAAATATGGGCTTTTTTATTGCAAAAAAGCCCATATTTAATCTGTAAAAGGAAAACCAATTTGTAACATTTCATATGACCAATTTCAGTGAAATTGATGGAACGTTCTCCTCAGCTGGGTGCCTGAACGGGAGCTTTTTGGCGTTGAGGTAAGTGGGCAGCTTTTAAACAAGTGCTCCTGTGGGCAGCATTAGTGGTGGCTTCCTTCCTGGTGTCCCTTGTGTCAGCTGAACATCTTCCCAGGGTTTCCTTGTCTCACTGGTGCTCTGATACCCACAGTTTGAGCTTCTGCCCCTTTCCTGCCCTGTGTTTTGGGAGCTGCCCCAGTGCAGAATGGCTCCTGCCTGTCTTGGCTGCTGCCATGTAAGCCAGCAAAGCTCATTTACATTTGTCAGCCACAGGCTGGTTATAATTCAAGGGGAATTTGTTGCATGGACTGTTTTAGATCTTAATGTTTTAAAATGTTTTTACTCCTCCAGTTAGAGAAGATTTTTTTCCCAGTTATTTCTAAGGTCTTATAAAAAGTGGAAGTCTGATATATTTTAAATCCTTAGTCAGTAGGTCTGAAATTCAAGAGGGAAAAATCTTGAGTTGCTAAGAATACAGGATTCAGTCTTTCTGTATTTTTTTTTTCTTCCTGCAGTAATGATGATCATTACAAAACCAGCACTAGATTCTCAGGGATTGATATGAATGCTGCTAGACTACTCTTTCACAAACTCATACAGCCTGAGCATGCTCACATATCACAACAGGTTTGTGCTGCGTATTTTTCTTATGTTTGGGATTATCTTTCTGTGTTACAGCTCTTCAGAAATACTATGTTATGCTTGGTCCAACCCTATAAATAGATTTCTTTTCTCAATAATGTATCTGCTGCAAATGTGTGAAACTGTATTTTGTTGTGACAACTAGATAAGACATCAGCATACTCTATTTTAGTATTTACCATATTGTCATTTTCTAAATGTATAGTAGTCTTAACTGAAGCTCTTCATTACTATTTTCTAGATTAGTTTTCAGATATGTGCACATTTGTTTAAAATCTCAATTGCATTAAAATAAACAGAATTTTCTGATGTGCTGTAGGTGGCAGCTAGTTTGGAAAAGAACCTTATTCCCAAGTTGACCAGCTCCTTACCAGATGTTGAAGCTTTGAGGCTATATCTCACTCTACCAGAGTGCCCACTGATGAGTGATGAAAACAATTTCACAACGTTAGCTATTCCTTTTGGAGCAGCTATTCTGAACCTAGAAAAAGCTCCTCTGAAAGTTCTTGGTAAGAAACAGAATTTTTACTGTTAAAACTAAAGATCTCCAGATGAAAATGCACAGAAATCCCATCAGTGAAGACCTGCTCTTGGCAGCACCTGCTGTGTATTTACAGTTCTGTACAATTCCCCAGTGAGAAAGTCAAGGCTTAACATGGCTTGGTGTAAGAAAACACTTATTCTGTTGCTTCAGGGTGAATTAACAGGCCATCCCTGTGAATTCGTCTGGTATTGTAGCTTTTGGACTGATTCCATTTGGGAGGAATTAAACCGTGTAGTTCAGTGTAATTGATATGTGTCTTTGCACTTTAAAGTGAAAATTATGTGGTCAGACAGCTAACAAGCTCTGAGCAATTTACAGAAGTGTTGCAGAGCAGATGTTAAATTGTCTTGGTTGTGACTGCAGCACCTGTTCTGAGCTTCTGAGGCAGTTGATCTTTTCTCACTGGTGCCAAAGATGTGGTCTTCAAATATGCAGCTGAGAATAGCTCTGTTTTTTAAACTCTGCTTCCTTACACCTTCTTATTGTGACTCCTGTCAGCTGAAATTCAGCTTAAAGAATTGAGTTTTCAGAATATTTTGCTTTTAATTGGTTTCTTTTTCAGAGGGTGCTTTTGTCTTCCTCAGTTATGTTTTGCCTTGTAACCTGTCTCTTGTGTTTTTTCAGTAGCTTTTGGTGAGAGTAAAGAGCTTGTCTGCTGTAAAGAAAAGTGAACTCATTTTTTTGAGCTCTAGATCCTTTTCTGTCATTTTCCATTGCTCTTGCCACTGTTTGCTCAAGATTTCAGGTTTTTAGCCATCTGTTTTATCAAATGTTACTTGGTGATACTGTTGTTTAGTCTGGATGTGCAGACTTCCAGAGCCTTAAAGATATGATGTGTAACAATAGAGCATTTGTTGTGTTAAAACTTTCTTTTCAGTCTTTATAACTGATGATTACGCTTTCTAGCCGAACATGTTTCTTAGTTCAAAGGATTACAACAGTGCTGCAGAGGTAAATACTGAATTTATGTGCTCTCCATGTGTTGACAGAAAATTGGTGGTCTCTACTTGAGCCTCCCTTGTTCCTCAAGATAGTGGAACTCTACAAAGATGTCGTAGTGCACCTTTTGAAGTTGTGCAAGATGGGCCTTCCGCCTTCTGACAGAAGAATTCTCACCAATTTCCTCCACACAGCCTTCAGAGTGCTGGAAATCCTGCACAGAGTACGTTCCTGCCTTTTCTAAGCAGTTCCTCGGCTGTTGGGCTTTGTCAGCATCTCTGTGCTCACTAGTTGGTGGAAGCTAAGTTACTGATGAGTTCTAAAGATCAGAATTGCATCTGCAGAATTATCTGTAGTTGCTCCATCTGGACCTATGAATCCGTGGGATTCTGGATTCCAGTCTGATGTGATGATGGAAATAACTATTTTTTGGGAACACAGAGTGACCTGTCATTTGCATCTGTGAGGGTGTGGACTAAAGTGAGAGGGAAAAACAGGGTGACAGATCTGGGATATTTCATGGATTGACTAGCTGATGATTTGGAGCGGGGTGTGGGAGGTATTTGTGAAAAATAGGCTTAGATTATCTGGTTATAAAGGCAGAATCTTTGTAACTGTCTTGCTGCTTTGACAGTTAGCAGTGCTTAGCAGTCCTTGGGAAAAGAAGTGTTTATTAGGAAAATGGGGATGCTTCTGGATTCAAATAATACTGTAGAGACAAGCCTTTGTATAAAGTTATTTTTCCCCATCTTTTTTTTTTAAGCTTAGTGTTTTTAAATGGAAACTGTTCCTCTGCTCACAGGTAATAGTGTTCATAGTATAATTAAGACTAGAGTTACTGAATCATAGTTCTTAACCTGTGCAAATACAGGAACAAGTATTTATTCCATTGTGTACATGAGTGTGTGTATTATCACTGTTCCTGGGAGATCATATGATGTTTCAAAGTGGCAGCACTGTTACGCAATTCTGTATGCGCAGTTAATTGTATTTTCCTTGAATCTTTGATGGGCTTTTGAATAATCCGTGTATCCATGTCTTTAACATTGTTTTTTGCTTTCTTGTAGGCACTGTTGTTTTTCTAGAATTTTTTTAGTAGCTGGGTATCTGTGGCTGACCTATCAAATGCTTGAAAAACATGGAAAATATCCCTTTGAAAGCTAACAAAAAAAATAAATTGCACTTCTTTAGGTAAATGAAAGAGGACAAGTTATACAGTATGACAGATTTTACATTCATGAGATACAAGATTTGATAGATATCAGAAATGACTATGCCAACTGGTTCCAGCAGCAGGTCTTGGGAATGGTAAGTTGGGTTGATATTTATTTGGGTTTTTGTGGGTGTTTTCCTCCCACGTTTTGTGTTTGTTTCATGCCTTTAAGGAAATCCATAGATTCTCTAAATGTGGGCACTTTTTTTCGTAAAAATACCTTCCCAGATGACCAGTGCTGAACAGACTCATGTCAGGTACTGGCTAAGAAAGAGCTGTTAAGAAGGTGTGCTTCTTCCAGGGTGTCATTCTTAGGACTGACACTGCTCAATATTTGAATCTGTCAATTAAAAAGTGATTTAGAATGCTGTCACTGGAGACTTGCCATGTCAAAAAAGTTAGGAATAATCCCTGATAGGAAAACATCCAGAATAATGTGAATTGCAGGCAATGGGAAAGCTGCGGCTGTCTTGGGTAATGAGTCAGGAAGCACAGGAGGGACTCACAGGGACAGATACCTAATGTAGTTTCCTACTCTGAGTGTAGCAACCACAACTGAGATAATTAATTGCTGGGTCTGTAAACAGAGGAGTGATAAGTGGGAGTAAATTAATGACTGTGCAGAGAATTTGTGAGTTGGATAGGTTTTTGCCACACTTCCTTGACTTAAGCTTTCAAAGAATGCTGAGAAAGTTAATAAGTTTTCTCTAGCCACCCATAGTTTATTTTTTTGCAACAGTACCAGCAGATGTCATTAATTAATGTGTGGAAGTAAATATTTAAAATGTTTAATTTTTTTTGCATCCAAGCAAACATGGTACTTTAATGGCCCTGTTTTTAAAGACCAATAAACAGGGCGTTGAAAGAGAAGCTTGTCTTTAATAGATGAATTAGAATGTTTATGGTTAATACTTATTTCTCAGTATACCTTCTCTTGGGGGGAAGCAGTAAATAAATATTTTTTAAATTCTACATCAGAGGTGAATAATTAATGCAGACACTAATGCTGCTTTTTCATCTTAATTGTTGCTACCTTTGTGCAAATGCTGTCATAGGATGTCAACCATGGATTAACTGAGGTAAGATTGGTTGCAGTCTGATTTCTTTTGCAGAATGTAAGGAAATCAGAAATGTGAATGTCAAGGATTGTCTGCTGTGTTCTATTGGGAGTAAAACTTTTAAGTTAGCTCTGGCTGTAATCTGGAGAAAATCTTTGTGGTGCAAAAATATGTAATTGTCTGTATTGCTGTATTACGAATTCGGAGCAGCAGTTGGAAAAAAGGGCTCCTTTTATAACCACTAGCTGCAATAACAGCTGTGAAATTAAAATGTGCTAAGTGAGAGTGTTGTTTGTGTCTGGCTTGGTTTGGTTTGGCTTGATTGGGTTTTGTTGAAAATTTTTTTTTTTTTTTTGCTGAAGTACTAAACAATTAAAAATCTAGTTAATGTTCCTGAGATGCTTTGGTCCTGCATTGATAATAAGTCAAGGTTGAGTTCTCTTTCCGGTAAAATAGTTGTATTAAATGAGTGCTATTGCAAAAGCTTTTTTAAGCACGATTGTGGCTTTGAAAGAAGCTCAGCTATGACATGGTTCTTTTCATTCCAGTTAACAGATATTCCTGTTATAATTTGCACATACCCATTTGTATTTGATGCCCAGGCAAAGACAACTCTCTTGCAAACAGATGCAATCATACAAATGCAGGTAGGAGTCCCAGTTTTTAATGTCATGAATTTTTTTTTTTCTGAGGTGGGGGTTTTGGGGTGTTCCTGTTGGTGTTTTGGTTTGGCTGGCTGGGCTTTTTGTTTTTAGTTTTTTAAACTCTGTGTAATCTCTCCCTCATAAAAATGAAGGATCTGGTTTTAATCTCAGGGTGTGTACATGGTAGAGGGTCATGGGTTCGGGATCACATTCAAATCAGATCATTTTGTAATTGCATGCATTTCCAGGGAACTTCTTTTCCGTTCATTAATGAGATGGCTTTTTAATGTGTTAAGAACCCATAATACAGGTAAAAACCCCCAAAAAATAGCAATAAAAAACCCCAAACCCCCAACCCCGACAAGCGAAAAACACCAAGCACCACCCACAACCAAAGAACAACCCCACCTCCCATAAGAGCAGACTTGGAATATTACTTGAGTCATTGATCTGAGTCTGAAAATAGACAAAAGATCAAAGTCATGCTCAAGTAATGGGCTCATGTAGGAAAATGCTACCTTGCTCTTGTAATTAATAATAAATGTAGTTTTATATGCCTTTAAAAATGTATATACCAACATTTGATGGATTCAGGGAAATGTTCACATTAAATATTTCTATTAACAATATTAAATAGTATTAAGACACACAAACTCTGAAGAGGTCTCTGCCACATTCAGAAAATTTGCAACAGCATTTTGTTTTGCAAACGATTTTAATTCAGGAAGTATAAAAGTTAAGTAAATTGCTTTTCATGCTGTGAATTAGTTTTGAATGTATGTTTGCTTTCATGCCAGATTTATATTAAACAGCTTACCCTTCATTAGATGAAATGCAGGGTTTTTTTGCTTCCTTTTGCTATCCAAGGTATTTTGACTGGAATATCAAAACCTGTGTTCCAGTGCTTCCCTGAACGTTAGCATTGGTGAGAGCAATGGGTAAAGAAAGAATATTTCCTGAAATCAAATGCTTCCTGAGAAGAATACAAAGAAAACTTAGTCAAATTCAGTAGCTCTTGTAGTAGCTATTCCCATCTGTATTTTACAGACAAGACTGATGGACAATTAATATTGGCAGAGATTTTTGTTACCTACTGACACTCTCACCTTGTTTTTCTCCAGATGGCTGTCGATCAGGCCCACAGGCAGAATCTGTCTTCTCTCTTTCTGCCAGTATTTGAATCTGTCAATCCATGCCTGATATTAATGGTCCGGAGGGACAACATTGTAGGGGATGCTGTGGAGGTCCTAAGGAAAACAAAGAATGTAGACTACAAGAAGCCACTCAAGGTATTACAAGTACATATTGCTCAAAGTGATTGAGAATATTTTTGGACAAACCTTGCTTTACAATCTGTTTGCAGTTCAGTGCTCACTGAGTTGTGTGTTTCAGGTTATTTTTGTAGGGGAGGAAGCTGTTGATGCTGGAGGCGTTCGCAAAGAATTTTTTTTGCTCATCATGAGGGAGTTGCTAGATCCCAAATATGGAATGTTCAGGTATTATGAGGAGTCCAGGCTGATCTGGTTCTCTGATAAGGTAGGGTGTGGTCTATATTAATTTTACTTTATCATACAATGTTTACATTAATAATATATAAACATAGTTTGTGGTTGTTTTATTTCAAGAGTAGAAGCTGAAGCAAGTATTCCCCAAAAAAGTTTCTTTTTGTCATCGTTAGATCAAAACTTTCCCATTCCTTGCTGTTTCCCTTTTGCTTTCCCTGTTCCTTGTTTGCTCCTTCCTGCTTGTCCCCAACCCAGACAGGCTTCTTAGGGAGAAGTAGCAGCCAGAACAAAGTGATTGCAAGGGCAGAATCAGTAAATCAGGGGGACAGAGACAAATCCTTGAAGTGGCCTGGTGAACAGTCGTGCTGTGTTCAGTTGCATTTGTGGGCGATAGGTGCTCGTGGGGTTGTACTTCCTTGGAAGGTTTGATGCCTGACTTTTCAGTGCTCCTTCAGAGAGCCCTGACTGGGGGCTGAATCCCAAACACCTGAACGTTGGCATTTCCACTGCTCTGTTTTAAGCCTTGGGAATTAATTCCAAGAGGGTCAATAGTGAGCTCTTCCCTCTTTCTCCCAAATACAGTTTTTTAAAAATTGACATATTTAATCACTGAATGGTGCAATAGGAAATCACTGACTTAACCAGAACCTTAATGCAGTATGTGCCCCCTGTAACACAGAGTATGTTGCAGCTCAGCCTTTTTAAGTAGAAAGGATTCTGTTCCTTGGATTTCAGTCTCAGCTGGTTAAACTTCATCCTCTTATCCTTGGTGCTTACAGATACATACATATTTAAGGAAAATATAAATTAAATTCACTCAGATTATACTGCACTGTACACTTCTTCCTGGACTCTGCAAGATTCAAATAACTTCTTTATTTTAAACCATCTTGTCTGTTTTCTATTCTTAGACCTTTGAAGACAGTGACTTGTTTCATTTGATTGGTGTTGTCTGTGGGCTAGCAATATATAATTTTACTATTGTAGACCTTCATTTTCCTCTGGCTTTGTACAAAAAGCTATTGAATAAGAAACCATCCCTGGATGACTTAAAAGAATTGATGCCAGATGTTGGCAGGTAAGCAAGAAAGAAAAATGGGTGTTGTTAAAAATTAAGTTTTGAGTCAACATTTTCCTTAAAGAACTTAATGTTTCATTTTCACACTAGTTGGCTGAACAGCTCAGAGTAACTTGCAGCCATCATGTCGTTTGATACATTTGACACATACTGTTGTTAAGCACCTGCTTAGTGTTTGTGCCTTCTGTTTTACAAAGCTACAAGAATTTTAGGGGAAAAAATATTTGAAATTCAAATCCCTTGAGTTTCAGCCATTAATTTTATAAGCCTAAGTATGAACATAGTTTCAGTTCCAAATGACTTAAATCCATCAGGAAAATATTTTTACTTATTTCAGGAACATGTTAAATGTTTGCTTTTAACTAGGGATTTGAATAGGACGAACTGCTAGGAGGTTTAAATGAGCAGAAAAGGATGCTCGATTGCCTCAGTGTTGTGGATGTCAAAGTTTTCATAGATTCAAGGAGAAATCAAAGATGTTAATGGATGAGCCAGTTAATGGTTTTTAAGTACTTACTGCCTCTGCTTTGGGAATCTCTTAGCTGAAGTCTTAAGATAGGGTTGTTCTCTCTTCACCCCACGGAGTAATCAAAAGGAAATAAAACACTACAATAGTAAAATGATTGCTTGAGATTTCCCAGCACCACCCAAGGTGCAAGTCAAGAAGCTAATATATGAAGTAACAGTAGAAAGATACTTTTAAAACTTGAATTATGGAAGCACAAAGAACACTTCAGGAAAATAAGTTCATCTTTCTTTCCCCTGGTGCGAGTACTTTGTAACTTATTTTGCAGGGGAATGCAACAGCTACTGGACTATCCAGAGGATGACATAGAAGAAGCATTTTGTCTTAATTTTACTGTAAGTTTTATGTAGTGTCTGAAGCATGTCTTACCAAGCTCATGCCATCTATTTTAATTGCCTCTGGTAGAGTGTTAGAACAAAAGCATCAGCAGCTGATTCCCATGAGTTTTAGCTTCTGTCTGCCATTCATGTTGCTGTTAACTAAGTGGTGGGAAGAAGTTTCGTTATGCAGTAAAAAACTGTAAGTGGTATAAAATTATACTGTTTTTGTTTGTTTCAAATAGATCACTGTGGAAAATTTTGGTACAACAGAAATTAAGGAGCTTGTTCCTAAAGGTGCTGACATTCCTGTAGTCAAACAAAATAGGTGAGTTGTGTGGGTTCCAGGGTTAGCTGAGTGTTGCTGTCTGCCTTGGGAGTGTTACTGGGCTGCTGGAAATACTCTTTGCCAAGCTCTGACACTGCTGTTGGAGGCACAGCTGCTTCTGCTGTTTTCCCAAGCTCTTCTCCTGTGTATTGTTAGAATAGCTGTTGTCTTGTGCTGGCACTGGCACAGGCTGCCCAGAGGAGCTGTGGCTGCCCCATCCCTGGGGGTGCTCAAGGCCAGCTTGGACAGGGCTTGGCGCAGGCTGGTCTGGTTGAAGATGTCCCTGCGCTTGGCAGGAGGTTAGACTAGATCTTCAGAGGTCTCCTCCAACCCAAATCAAAACTGTTTTATAAGATTGAAAATGTTTGTGCTTTTGCAGGAAGCTACCTATAGTTGAAATTCAGTGAATAATGATGAGAGCTTTGACCTAAGTGCCATTATTGCAACTATCCATTCATACATGGATATTATTTCAGTGAAGTCTTACCTTTGAAGAGAAAATAGCATTTGATAAATTAATCCACTGTTATTGTCAGAAGAACATGTGACGGGTGGGATTTTTTTCCTTGGTCAAGGATTCTGTAACTTGCATTTATTAAAGCAGCCTCTCCCACCCTTTGTTCCCTTTCCTCCTCCTGGAGGATAGGCAGAACACATCTGGTGATGCTTTTGTCCCTTTTTGCAGAATACTACCGTTTTCTAGTCTGTTCTTTAATCTTTATGAATTCTCTGTGCTTGTACTTCTCCCAGGGTAAAGGGAGAATTGAATGGAAAGAGCACACTCCATGAGAACTGAATGCACACATAAAACGCCATAGCTTTGCATTTCTCTGGTGTAGGTTTGATGTTCTGTCACCAAGTGACTGTAAAATCGGAGTTGAATTATGGGAAAAGTTTCAAGGTACCTATGGAATGCCTTCTGCATTGTTACCACAATTGTCTTGCAGCAATGAAGAATTCCTCTTTTCCAAGATCTAAATATTCCATGATGCTTCAATTAATTTTACTAATTATTAACATAGAGTATAATAGAACTTAGCTACCACTGTGACTTCTGTCTGGAGCAGCCTTGTAACACAAGTTACCTGCCCCTCTGTAATGACGCAGCGTGGATAAGGTGGAGATCTCATGGAGTGCTGAAGGGGAGGACTGTGCTTCACCACTTGGGTCATCTCCAGCATTTTCAGTTCAACAGCTTTATTAAATGTGTTGTCCAAATGTGTTTATATGATTCTGTAAATTACTAGTGGTTTTACTCAGAGATTGGGTGGTGTCCAAATGCATTCCGTTTTTGCACAGAGGATGTGTGCAGGTAGGATAGGTAAATGTACAGCTGAAGTCATTGCCAGGGTAGGAACTAAACAGTGTTCACTGGGATTGATCATCATAAATGTTGTATCACAGCAGGGAATTTTAGTTCTCCCCTGAATGGTGCAGAAGGTGTTTCCAGCAAGAGATGAGAACTCCTTGTACCAAAGCACAGATAACAGGCCATCTGTTTCTCTGCCTCCCAGCTCCTTGGCAGTGGGCTTTTTACCATGTAACACTCAAATGTCCATTTGAAGTTGATTTACATTTTTAGTGGAAGTATGGTAATGATTTTAATTTAAAAACAACCAGAAAAGTGGATTTGATTAGTGGCTTTCAGGACACTCCCTGGAATTCAGGCCTTTCAGTTTGGTGCCATGGAGTCGAGTTCACTGCAATGCACACACAAATAAGGGAGATGTTTGTAGTGCCTGAAATAAATAACTTCAAATGTTCCTGCATTTCTCTTGCACTTTGGAGATTCTGCCTTGAGGGTGTGGTGGGGAAATACATTCATGTGCCATTTTTTCTTCACTGTGGTTGTAACATAAAGCATAGAATAAAATATATTAGGCTATTTTTTGCTTCATTTTCTATGCTCTGTTCTATGCAGAAATGGCCACTGGTTTATTGGTAGAAGGATGATATGTGCTGCTTCCTCTTTATTTTGCAACATAATTCTTTCTTTCTCCCTCGTACAGGCAAGATTTCGTAGATGCATATGTAGATTACATCTTCAATAGATCTGTGGCTTCCTTATACAGTGCATTCCATGAAGGCTTCCACAAAGTATGTGGAGGTAAAGTTCTTCAGCTTTTCCAGCCCAGCGAGTTGCAGGCAATGGTGATTGGGAACACAAATTATGACTGGAAAGAGCTGGAGAAGGTAAGAACCATAGTTAGCTATTGCTTTCATATAGTTTTAATTTCAGGGTGTGAAAGCAGCTAGGTGTCCTCTTGAGCTCTGTTTTCATTGACAGGATTCCTGTTATTTATTGTCATCTTAAAACATCAGTGAATGAAGACCCTAAAATATTATTTACCTTACTGCTTTAACTTGGTCTAATTTCTGAAGGAAATCAGACTTAGAGAGGCAGAAAAATCCACAGAACCCAGAGGCAGCTGTATACAGTCTTTCATATTAGATATGGCAAAGTGAAGAGATTGCACACAGTTACTGAAAGTAAATATTCCTGATTGCTAGAGCTCAGTGAGACTTGGTTTCTGCTGGCTTGAAAATGCTTTGCAGTACAGGCATCTGTCCCTGTAGTTGAATTCAGGCTGAAGAGCTGAAGAAAATGGAGTAAGCAAAGCTGTAGTAGTGTGTCACTTGCTGTGCCCCGTTACACAAACTGCATTCATTCTGCTTCGGTGTCAGCTTATCCTGCTGTTCTGTGAGTGAGCAATAACCCCATTTCCTGCTCATTTTAGAATACAGAATACAAAGGAGAATACTGGGCAGACCATCCTACAATTAAAATATTCTGGGAGGTTTTTCATGAGTTGTCTTTGGAGAAGAAAAAACAGTTTTTGTGTAAGTATTTGAAATTATTTCACAGAAGTTTCTAACTGAACAGGATCACTGGAGTTTCAGGCTCTTGCTATAAGTGGGCAGAGTAAATATTTATCTGTAATGATGTGATTAACTACTTGGAAAAAAATCATAGTAGACGAAATTGATTATGAGCTTGTCTCTGATTTTCTTGGGGTTGTCCTGAGTAATTCTGGGTGATGGGTAGTTACAGATCACAGTAGCTCAGAGCAGCATTAAAAAAAAGGATCCCCAACCCCCAAAACACCAACAACCTAAACTGCTGGTGTCATTTGTCTGGTGACCAGGATCTTTTTTCCTGTTCTTTGACATAAAGTTCACTTCTTCCAGGTTTTTCACTGCACAGATGTGGAAATTTAGAGTTGTAACTGATTGTAAATATGTCAGGGTGGATATAAGTGGAAATGTACAGATAATGAAGTAATCAAAGCTTGCTGTGAGTGAGGTTTTGCTGAGAATAGATCATAGATGAGTTTCCAATTCAGATAAATTACTTACTGAATGAATTCTGTGTTTACAAGATACTTGGAAATGCTCAGTAAATATACAGCCAGTGACTTTTGAATTAGAAGTTCTGTTGCATGAAAAGCCTTATAGTATTTTTGGGGACTGTTAGGTTTCATATGCTAAAATGAAATCCTTTATGTATCGCTTGTTGTGTTATGGTTACGAGTTCACATGTGTAAGGTAGAGATGGGGTTAAGTCATTATTCCCTCTTTTCCTAGTTTCACAACTTCAGTGTGAAAAGCTGACCCTTGTTGGAAGGATTAAAAAAGGTCAGCAATGATCAGAACTGCATATGTGACATAGACGATGTTAGTAGTCAACCTGTTAACAAGCCTTTGTTTTTTCTTGACAGTGTTTCTGACAGGCAGTGATCGTATTCCAATTCTTGGAATGAAGTGTCTTAAACTGGTCATCCAGCCAACAGGAGGAGGAGAAGATTATCTGCCAGTAGCTCACACTTGCTTTAATCTTCTTGATCTTCCAAAATACACAGATAAGGAAACCCTAAAATCTAAGTTGATTCAGGCTATAGACCACTATGAAGGTTTCAGTTTAGTATAACTTGAAAATGAAAGTTCTGTGTAATGTGGGATCATTAAGTTTTTGTGTCTTTCTTGTGGTGGTAAATTCAGTGGATTAAGTGATGCAGTTGATAATATAACTGATTATTTGCAAAAAATGTTCAGTCGTACGGATATTCATGGGAGCCAAAAAAACATTTCCAAAACTGAGGAACTGTCTTAATACATACCTTCTTGTACAGAGCCATGTGGATTTTGCCATCTTACAATAAAAACGAGAGTATTGTGAATGGGAGTCAAGTTTCACTAACAAGAATTAACATTTCACCTTATGCAAACAATTTGGCGTGTGAGTGCATGAGAGACTTGCTTCAGTTTTTCAAATCACTTAGTAAGAACATTTAACTTTTTCCCTGATAAATTCACTTGGTAACTTTTCATTTTGTAAATAATAAATTTTTGTGATAAAATAGTTCTGTTCCAATAGCAGTATGGTTTCTATTGCTTTTAATTGAATATGAGCTTATTTTATGGCTTTTAACAAAAAAAGTGACTACTCTGATTTCTGAAGATATCTATTTTTCTGGTTTGTTTTAAGAACCTTAATAATGAAAGTGATTGTTTAAGGGACATTCATCTTCACAATGTACAATCCATGAAGCAGTCACTTAGTGCCGATACAAAACCGCATCCAATGGCATTTTTAATAAGTGGATGGACAAGGTGAATTAAGACACTGTTTTATTTTCAAGGACTGATTCTGTAATTAAGTGGACACAATTATAAAAGAGGTTAATTTATCATTTGAAACCTCTGCAGTCGTGTCAAGAATACAGCTTAAAAGAAAAAGATGCACCAGCCAATTGTTGCTGTCAAGAGGTTAAACGTTTATTTTTAAATGCTGAAAGTGTAGTTTATGGTTTCTAATAGAATTTTCACTTTTTTCCAGATAAATGCATTTGAAATAACCTTTAACACCCCTCTCCCCTTTTCTTAAGATTTTATTTTTAGTATAATTGCCCTGAGACGATTGTGCTTAGCTGGACACTTTCGGATTTGACTTTTCCTTCTCTGGTTAAATTCCAGATTTTGTGGTGTTAATGCATATGTGACTTGCAGCTGTGAAACAAATATTTATTTTTTTTAGATTTTTAAATGCAGTGAAAAAATTCAAGCTATAATAAAAGACTTGAATGAAAACCTTTGTTGGTTGATGTGTACGGATGCTTGCAGCGTGCAGAGTTCTTCAAGTGGAGGGCAGCTTCCAGTGCAGTAAATGGAAAGTAGAGCTAGAAAAAGCAGGGAAATGCAGTGATTGTAATAAATTCTGTAACACCCAGTTTCTCTGCTGGCAGTTCATATTGATATAATACAAAAAAAGGTCAGTACAGTTAAAATCAGTCTTTTTTCCTTAACACTCTTTTTACAGCTTTCTCACGCAATGTAACATCTCAGTAATTTCTTTGTATGCAGCTCATATTCCATCTTTTCCAACACTTGTTACCTGGCTGGGAAATTCTCCCTCTTGCGAAAAACAAGAAACCAACAAATACTAAAGCAGCTTAATCTTATTATACATGGAAGAAAGAAAAGGAGAAAAGGGGGGAAAAGAGTATTATGCAGTCATTTAAACAGGTAATAGTCAAACAGCATTTTTAATTATGAAACACCAAGATTGCAAGGGCAGATAATAAAAAATTAGGAAGTGGCTAATGCAAAACTGCCTTATTCCTTTTTCCCTTGTGTATTATTACATATCCAGTGCTGTTGGTTTTTTCCTATGAGAGTCTTGTTGCATTTGATGCACACAGTTGGTGTTCACTGAATCAGAGGGGGTTTATGTGCAGGCCCAGGTCTGATTTGGTGCATATCATCCAAACCCCGTGGCACATGTATGTGCTTCACTTCCCTGTGAGACATTTTCTGGTTTTTACTGGATTGGATTTTTAGTCAGTGCCAGTATTACCCTGAAGGATGACTGAGGGCCTTATTCTGTAGATGAGGGCTCTAAGGCAGAACCCTGCCCGTAGTTCACTTGCCCATTTTTGTTGCCCAATTTAGGATGTACTAGACATCATAGATGTCCTTCATTTTTGAAGTGCGGTTCTTGCTGACTGAACTGCTGTGACGAGTGTTTCATGTTGCTGCAAAAGTTTCTCCGGTATCAGCAAGACCCATTTCCTCCTGTTTTGGAATATGAGTGGACATGAGTAAGCTTTGGGAGAGTGGAGGGTCTGGAATGGTTGGTTAAACATCACTTTAAGAACCCACTGGCAGAGCAGGGCTACAATCACTTTCCTCACAACAGCGTTCACCTGAGAGCTCTCTCTGTAGTTCTGGCCTTGATTTTACTCACTTTTGCAGGAAATGGAGTTGGGTCCTACCGTGCTAAGTGATCCTGATTATCTTACAGGTGTTAGTTCATTCTCTGCAGGGAGGCAGGCCCAGTGCAGCACAGACATTGTATGCTTAGTAAGGTAAAGGACTTTTATGTAGTACTAGAAAAATTGCTAGTAATGGTATTTCTTGGGTTAAGCAGTTCAATGCTTTCTGCAATTCTTCTGTTGCCCTTAATTCGTTTGACAGTCACAATAGCCCTGGGACGCAGCTCTACTGAAGCTGTACCCTTAGGTTTCCTCAGCCTGGGCAGCAGGAGCTGCTTTCTGTTGCTTGGATCAAGTATTGTTTTGCATCCAATATGTGATGCTGTGCAGCATGTAAAAAACGGGGGAAAAACCCATTCTGTGCATAGTTGAAATAGCCATGATGTTAATGAAGAAAGCCTAGAGCCTTCCTTTTCCTCAAACCTTCAGTTATTCAGAAAAGCTTGGGTACCACTGTTGGGTAATGCAAAGTTGCATTGTTGGGTAATGCTTGGGTACCACAAAAAGGTAATGCAAGCAGCTGGGGAATGACAGTAGTTGGGATTGCAGTGGGAGCATTTTACAATGATTAAGTTTTTGACAGTATTTTTATTTGATAATTAGATCAGCATTTGATAAAGATTCAGAATTGTCACCAGAGGAGGTCAGTTACATGTCAGATTTATGTCCACCTGAGACTTGCTGTTGTCAGAGCAGTGCAGTCATGGACTGGATTTGTTTCACCTGTCACATCTGTACAGGGATGAAGATGGAATTTGCATGGCAGAACTACCCAGGCTACTTGAACTACAGGTACAGCAGATGTTTGTCACTCATTTTCCAGGGCAAAACTAAGAACTCAGTGTAGAACGGTTAAAGCAGTGAGCATAATGTTAAGCAGTTAAGCATAATGATTTGTCTCCTTTGTCACTTTGTGGGAGTTACTATTAATGAGGTTGTTACTAATCACAGTTCGAGCTTCAAGCCGTAGTATTTCCTTTAAGAATGTTTATAAACTGCTCTGAAGAGGGTTTTAATTCATTGCACTGTTCTCTGCTGCAGTAAACTTGATTTATCAGTGATAAATGAAGCTTAATGTAATCAAATGTAAATCACTGTAAAAGAGAGCTTCTTAAAGGCACACGAGGCTCTGCAGTTAAGATAAATGCAGATAAAAGCACTGGTATAGAGTGAACAGCTCAAGAATGGCTGTGTTGATTTCCTGTCTGCAAACAGAACTCTGTATTTGTATATACTATGGGGAACTGCCTTAGGCAGTTTTTGAAGGGGAGAAAAAAGAAGAGGAAAAATAAAATATTTATTTCCTTGACAAGTGACAAGCTCCCATTGTTTACCAAGTGCGTTATTTCTAAATTGCCAGGTCTTGAAGGGGTTTGAGTGCACTAATCATCAACCTGCTGTTTTGGTGCCTCAATCTGCTGCTCATGTTTGTGTTGGTCAAGTCTAGAGCAATAACTTCAAAACCCTTACCTAGACCTTGAAAGGTGTAGAGCCTCTTCTGTCACCTGCCATCACCAGATTTAATACAGCACCTTAGCGCCCCAGGAAATCTTCTTGACTGTTTGCCTGGTCTATGTGCACAATTAACCAACAAAATAGTGCCACAAGCCATCATTTCTGCACACCTGAGTTCCCTGACCATGTGACTGAGTCCTCAGTGGGTTTATTTTCTTGGAGAAAGGAGCCTGTTCATGCCTATACGCATAATTTTTCTCTGTGCTACCTCTTACACTGACTTCCTGTGAGCATGCTAAAACTAACTGTAAACCTTTGCCTGCCCATTTCTGCAGATGTGGTGAATGAGAAAGATGTCTTATCTTCTAACCACAAGACGGCTGGGGGTGGGGAGACACCTAAACGCAGCTGACAGTAACAGACACACTAGAACTGTGCAGAAGTACCATATCTACAGCCCTGCTGGTCTAAACAGTCTGAGTTCCTGCGTACCCCCTGGGTTTGAACGTAACTTGATTTTACAAAACAACAAAATAATGTATGCAGGTGCCACGAGTGTCATCAGAGCCCCCTTACATGAGCTAGGACAGCACTCTTATGTTTTTTTTCTCCAGCCAAAGGCACATCCGTTTCAGATTAGGAAAATGAGGTTTGGGAATCTTGTTCCACATAGGAATTACCAAGTTAGTAATTTCAGCCTAGTTCGTGTGTACAGTGCTGGTGGGAATCTTTATGTCACCAATTGCTCCAGGCTGGTCTTGCCAACAGGTCATGAATCCTACACTGTGCAGTGAATGTGTACAGGTGTTCACCGCTTCCCTCCATGGGCCTGATTACATGAGGCAACAAAGGATTAATGTTACATGAAGACTCCAGTTTGAGTGGAGTGCAAAAGTCAGGTTTCCTTCCCTTTTTTGAATGAATACAGCAGCTTGTCTGGGAGAAAGAACAGAGCTGGCAGACTGTAGCTAAAAACCAGCTTCCAGTGGAAATCGTATTTGCCATGTCTTTGTAAAATTTCAAAGGTAAAACCAGTTTAATTATTTGTGGCTTAATTGTGCACAGAGGCTCTATGGGTGCACCTGCTAGCAGCAGTGCTTGAGTTCTCTGGTGTAGCATCTCAAAGAGCCCGAGGCTGTCCACTGGCAAGACTAGATTAGGAGTAAGCAAAGGGGGAAGGTAATTGAGATAAGGAAGATCAGCAGTATCTTTAGATGAGGGAGTAGCTGGAACAGCCCTGCAGCAGTTGGGAGGAGTTCTCTGGCCCACAGGCTGGTGTGTTAATGCAGAGGTCAGGCCCTGCAGGGAATTGGGGATTTCTGTCAGTGCCCAGTAGGGAATGCTCAGAGTTTTAAAGCCTGGAGTAAGAGGGTAGGGATGCACCACAGGGTCTAAGGCCAATCCTCCATAGCATTCAGCGTTCCTGGGGTGATCAGTGTATGGAGCCCAGTGGGGGGATGCACAGGAGCTTCTGTAGGATCTGGGGCTCCCCATAAGCCACCCACCTGCTGTGGGGAGGAGGGTCCCCCTCAGCCAGGGCTTGTACTTTGGAGCAGGGCTCTGCCGTTGGAAGGGGTGGTGAGTAATGATTGTGCAGAGTTAAAAAACCCACGGCCAAACAAATCCCACTGAAATGTGTTTGTGTTTTGTTTTGAAGTACTTTAGAGTTGTGTTTCTTTGTGGCTTTCAAAATAACTTCATTTGTGGTTCGGTCACGTTTGCTTTGTCAGGGGCTCTGTCACAGGTGATGCAGGAGCTGCTGAGGGAGCCTGGCCCCTGACTCCAGGGCCCATGGAAATGGGCTTTGCAGGGAAACAGAGTTTCTCTTGCTCTGGGAGAGTAAAAATAACAGTCCCATGGCCAGAGAGCACTGGCATTATGTCCCTTGAAAGCCCTGTGGTTGTGTTCCTGCTTCCACCATGTCCAGGGCAGGATGAGTGGAGGCTCTGGGAGTGTCTTGCGGGGTGTGCTTGGGCTCTTGTTTGCAGGGTTGCTATGAACAGGTGCAGCTCAGCCTGCGGAGCTGCTGAGCCTGAGAACTGCTGTGCTGGGTTTATCTCGAGGCACAAACCCTCTCCACCTGTAGCCAGCCCATGTGCTTCCAGGAGGGTGTGAAGTGAGGGAAATAGGCCTCCAGGAGCTCTGGTAGTCCTGTGCCACCTCAATTTGCCCATTTTCCTCTCCAAGGCCCCTTTGAGCTGCCCCAGTGTCCCACGCAGGGAGCTGCACGGTTGGTGAGTGGTGCTTTACTGCAGTGCTTTTCTGGGTCTTGGGCCTCATGCTGGGGGAGTAACTACAACTCTTTCCCCTTGGTGCACCATTGTTAGGATTATGATAACTATTGTGTTCCTACTGAGTCCTCACAGTCTGTGCGCCTTCTTGAAGCTGCTGAGCAAAGAGTAACTCAGGGTACAACTCCATGACTTGTTGAGGATTTATAGCTAGCTTAGAACCCATTGTTACCTAGACGTGGCCTGTTGTTTTAGCCTGAAATTCAGCATTTTGCACTGGGTTTTATTCTCCAGTCACTTTGTAGATAAATACATCATGCAAATAAATCCAACTGCTTTTCAATTTTGACTATTCTGGCTCAGTATTTAAGCATAGATTACTGAACTTGAGGTACTCACTGAGTCTTCATTTTTTCAAACCCATTTCAGTTTGATTCTGAATGCTGGTTTTGTTAGAATTTTGTGCTCTTATAGCCCCTCCTAACTGGATGTTTTCTGACCCTTTGTTGTCAAGCATTTAAAAACATTATATATTTTCCATAATCAAAAATACTAATTTAAAATGTACTGGATTCAAGCCAGATCCATAGAAAATACATGGCCATTAAGAAGCAATTATGACAAGATGTTTAAATATGTGCTTCTTTTCCATCACTTTAAATATTTTTGCAAGGTCATTATTGTGTCTAATGTACCAGAATAGCCTGAAAAGCGGCTGGGGAATGGCAAACATATGCTTGTACTTTGCTTTTTTTTCAGTGCATCTATTAAATATAAATACTAAGGGCTAAGATGCTTTCCTAGGGTAGTAATGCAGATTATGAGAAGAATAAGTGATCTCCTTTGTTGAGATTATACAAATGACAGCTGGACCTGGATGTGCTCTGCCGTGCTGCCAGATAAATTTCATGCAAGGTGCTGAGTATTTAGCAATGACAAAAAGCTGTGATAGCAAATGCTTCCTCATGCCCACCATTTGCCTTATGATTGTTTTAAATACTCTTGAAAAACAACAAGGGCAATGTGTGAAACGGAGGAGTAAGGGAACGCATTATCGTTTGGGGCTCCTCTTCTGTTCAAATAATATTAGCAAAGACACAAGAAAGAACAAAATGCAGAACTTCATCTAGATGCAGAAAAAGGTGCAGTTGTTCTATTCAAGAGGAAAAATGTTTTCAAGTCATTCAGAATAGTAAGTAATTGATAGGAAAACATCTGCATGTGTAAGAGTAACTATTTCTAATGCTTTGTGTCTCAAGTGTGGGAGATTAATCATCTCTTTTTTTCCTAACACAAATTAATTTCTCTCTGGGGGATGGTGGTTCAGAAGTACAGTGGAATCATCCCCACAGGAAGGTGTCACATAGTGGGGAGCTAATTAAAATGGGCCTTGGCCCTTGAAGGCCAAAGGAGGGGATCTGTGCAGCCTGGGGTGGGCTCAGCTCCTGCAGGCCCCAGGAAGCCATGGGATGAATCCCGAGCAGTGCAGGGGAGCTTCATTCAGGCTTTTCTTTTTTCCCACATGGAAAAAAGACATTTCCTATGTAATGCCTTCCATTGACCAGGGCATACCTTGTCTCTATAGGGCATCTTTGGTAAGTTTATCAGGTATAGCTAGAAATTAACAGAAACCGGAAATCAAATGACAATTTTAATAGACTTTAGAACAGAGTGTACGAGTATAAAACACTGGTTTTGTATTTCAAAAGTTGCAGGAAGATAGCCAGTCATTTTAAACAGTCTTCTACAAAACATATGCCAGTAGATTACATAAAAGACACTATATACAATATAAAAGAGCAGAAAACAATCCTCACTGTAAAAATAATTTAAAACAAAGTATTTCAATTTAAAATATCTCCTATAGCACAAACTAATACATTGTGACATGCAAGTGAAAACTAAACATATTGCATTCTTTAGTGTAGCCAAATAAGAGCTGTATTAAATTTGGACAATGAGACAACATGCCAACATTTCCCAATGAATACAGGAGGCTGTTCTTAAATATTTATTAACTGCTGTATTATGTTCAAAGAACAGCTACTATACATCTTCCAAAATGTAATAAATATTAAAGCAAAGTATATGAATAATCTACATCGTAGAGTTCATTTGGGCCAATGTTGAAAAAGTGGTTTATAGAAAAATGCTGTTTCACTTACTACTGCACTGTGCAATTTTACAAAATAGTTCTAAAGGCTTGGAAACAATCTGCACTTGAACATTTGCAACATCCAGTTTTAAGGCAGCCTAGCACTTGAGACAGCAGAATGGGAGAAGCCGCTTTGCTTTTCGTCTCCAAGGTGGCGCTGGCAGCTGGGAGAAGGTTTCCAGCTGGAACAGGACCTCAGGCCAGCAGGTTGTTAATCCGTGGGGAGCCCCTTGGCAGCCTAAGCGGAGGCTCCTGCTCCTGGAGTCAGTCTCTCCTGGCTTTGTTGCATCAATAAGGACAAAGGAAGAGCTTCGTTTCTGCGCCTTCTCACGTGCTGGTAGGAACACTCCTCTGAACTCTGCTTCCACACTGGAGCCTTGGCAATTCCTCAAATGCTATTTATAAAGCAAGCTGCTCTAGATGTGACCACTGGATACAGCGTGACAGACTCCTACTGGGGGGGATCCTTTCTGTTTGAAATGCCACATTCTAATTGCTAAGGAGCCAATGTCAACATTGCTTCATGTCCACAGGAAGTATTAAACTCAGCAACCTAAGCATTTTCACAGCACTTCTTGAGCAGTCTAAAAACCATTTGATTCCTCAAGTGCTGCTGTCTTGTTTCCATTTCACTGTCTGCTCACAATTAAGTATGTCTCAAACATACAAAGTAACTGTTAAAGCAAAAAAAATTAGCTGCCACAGTAGGTCTTAGAAAATGCCAGTGTTTAATGAGAGACTAGGCGTGAATGAAAGGTTTAGCAGAAGCGTAAGGTTTTAAATAAACCAAAGTGTTACAAAGCAAGAGGTGTGAAAATACCATTCTTTGGTCTAAATTAGCTGTTCCCTTTATATTAGTTTAACATTCCAATGGCTTTTTCAAAACTGTTTAAAAATAATATAAGCTGAAAATTTATTAAGCAAAAATATGTATTATATACATGGATGCCTGATCAGACAGATGAACTTAAAAGTGAACATAGTGACAGTTGTTTAGATAATCCTAGTACCTTAAAAAAAAGATGAGTTAGTGTTGAGTGCGCAGTAATAGATTTTTATTGAAAAAGGTAAAAAACTAAGCATGAAAATCTGTTTTAGTTATTTATAAACACTACATCCTTATGGTTTTGTTGCTCTAAATTCAGACGTAAACATTCATTCTGACATGCCAAAGCTCCTAATGCTGGTGGGAAGTTCCTGTAACCAGTCAGCGATCACTTTACAGCGCGTTGCTCGGATGTTCAGTCCCTGCAGCTTCATTTGTATCAGCTGATTCCTCAGCTGCCAATTCATCCTGTTCGGCTCCATCCTCCCCGAAGCCAGGCTCCTCTTCCCGCTCAGGAGCGTCCTCATCCTCTATGCCATTGTAAAACTCATCGATCTCACTCTCATCCTCCACATCTAAGCTCTGACTGCGGCACGAGCCGCTCTCGCTACTGCTGCCACAAGAGCTGGAAGATATGATATCGTCTTCAGAATCCGAGTAAACCTCAGCACCATGGAAGATATAGCGATTGGGTGGCAAAAACAGATACTGAGTACCTGAAACAGAATTTCAACAGTCAGTGACAGGCTGGAGTAAATGATTCATGCAAGATCTGGCAGACTGCTGGTTAGAAGGTACCTGCATAGATCTGTTTTCAACAGTGACTCTTAACTGACAAATCAGATTACATGCAAATGCTTTTATGTCCATGTATGTGTATTTATTGTGAAGGACAAAAGGAATGCGTCACTGGAAAGCTCAGTGTTCATCCTCCCCCTCGGACACCAAAGAGAATTTATGCTGATTGTTCAGCAGCTTTTTTCATGGGAACATATATTCACAGCTAGATTTCCTCTCTCTGGGACAGAATGGGAGCCCCCTGCATGAAGTGTCAGAGTCTAAACCCAGCCTTTCCCTTGATAAATGGCAATTTAATTCCTGACTCCTTACATCAGTTACAAGACTGTGTAGTGGAGGGCTTCCTTGGAAAGCCTAAAGTTTCCTTCAACACGTGCCTCACTCCAGCTGTGAGATTTTTAAGTCCTGCCATGACTTTGTCTTCCAGCTCTTCTGCCACACCAAATCATGCCTCTACTATGACCAGCTTCTGAACACCGAGGGATCAAACTAGCTTTTCTGAAAATGCATTTGGAAATGTTAGGAAGGGATTTATTTTTGACACCTACCTTCAGCCTCCTAAACTTTGGTCTTTTAGGTGAGGAGGTGATCACTGATTATAAAACCTATTACGAAATACAAAAAATATTTCCTACTGGCTTCTCCAAAAGAAATAAATGGTTCAATGAGAGTTAGCAGGCACTTGTCTGAACAAAAATAGCCACCAAAACCCACTGTTTGCCTCAAGAGTACTCATTTATCACTTTATAGTAAGCCTGGCATAAAAACATATCAGCCAAAGGGAAGCAAAATACTGAAAAGCATTAACACTTACCATCCAGCCTTTTGCTAATCTGTTCTTTTGCAGATCTGTTTACCCAGCACTTCTTCAATATTTCACTCTTTTCTTTATTCTCTCCATCATTAGATCCATTTTCCTTCATTGTTTCAGAGTTCATTAGCTCACTAGCAGGATTTTCAGGGTTTTCTGCTGCCATCTGTGTGTCCTGAAGCGTCTCCTCTGAGCAGGTCCCTTTAGTTTCTGAGGCAGGCTCACAGTTTTCTACCTTACATTCAGGTGGGTGTTCTGAAGATGCCACCGCAGTCTCAGGTGGGGTCATCCTTTCTGGTGAACTGGAGCCTTCTGAAATGTTCAGAGGGGTTGGCGGGAGCTCAGCCGAGAGCACTTCGAGCTCCTTGTGCGGCCGTGGAGGCTTTTCTGTGATTTCTGAAAGTTTCACTGAGTTGTAGCAAAGTTTCGCGTATTCGCTACCTAACCTCTGACATAATTCATTAATAATAACATCACAGTCTCCGAGAAGCTCCACATCAAAGTGTAGATGAGGCAAAGGTTCCCTATTAATTAAGATCTGAGGCACTTCATGGGGGATGGAACCTATACATGGAAAAGAGAATTCAAAGGTAGTCACTCGGATTGTACTTTCTGTACTCAGCAGAGACCTACTGAGAAAGCTCAAGCTTCTCTTCACGCCTTGAACTTGCAACAAGACAAAAACAGCCAGATCAGGAAGAAGCCAAGCCAGCCCCAAATGTAACAACAGCAGTTTGAGATGCTATGCCTACTGTGGCCTGGTTAGATGGTTTCCCCCCCACCATTTTTTCACGTTAAAAGCATTCCTCAATCACTGAGAAACATACGCACAGAAATACTGGCTACAGTAATGTTTGGTCAAGTGTTAAGATGAAAATCTTTTTAAGCTCTTTGACTCATATTGATTTTGTGCATTTGTTTTATTGATTTAAGTGCATGTGAAGAATATACTGCTTTTGAGATGCTTCTGTTCTAAACCCTCCAGGTAACTTTGAAAGCATATTGCAAGCAGGGAATAAACTGAATCTTAGAACAAAGTCATTCAGGTTTAAGAGAGCAGTTTTTCAGATAATCATTTAATTACCTTGAGATCTACCCGGAGTGTAGAAAAAGCACTTAGAATTTGTTACTTTCTCAATTTTGCATTTCAGCTTTACACAGGCAGGCAGCTTTCATCTTAGAAAATGTGGTGCTCACTGAATTGAGCCAAAGGCGTGTCTTAGAGCTTAGAGTTTCTTAACCGAGAATTCCACTTTTGATCCGTATTTTTTAAAGAAAGTGTTACCAGAGACAGTCACTTACTTGGAATCAATGCTACTGGTCTTACTTTGAGTGAAGACCCAATGACAATAAGGAGATCCACTTCATTTTTGTCGTACTTCATGGCACGGTGGAACTGCTCGGGCAGGTTCTCCCCGAAGAACACAATGTCCGGCTTCATGATGGCGAGCGGCTCCTCGGGGGGGCAGCGGGGACACCGGGGCACCACCTGCACCACAACACCTCCTGTTACTGCAGGGCAGGCCTGCGCCTTCAAAAAACTCACATATTCCATAGGCACTCATTTTGGCAAAGACAGGGAAGTTTCAGTGATGTTTCCTCATTTCGTTGTTCTGTGGCTGTACAGAGAACTTCTTGCTCCTGCCTGCAGCAACTGCGCAGGGTAATAAAGCTCCCAAGGGAAGAAAGAGGGAGAAACCAGGCAGGTCTACACCACAGGTCTCATCTGACAGCCAAGCCAAAGTGCAGCAGTTGTGCCCAGCACCAACTGAGCACACCTCCCACCTGACACGAATGTATTTTTCTTACTGCAATCAGAGCAAAAAATTAGATTTCACTCTAGATTAGGTTCTAGTCGAGGATCTGATACAAACTCTTTCCTAATCCAAGAGTCTTTTGTAGAGTTTTACCTGGAGTTTCTCCTCTCCTCCAAAAGGTTACATATGTTATACACACACAGCTAGGGCACTGTGGCAGGCAGCTGCCTAAGAGCATACAGGACAAGAACAGAGGACAGAACTTTTGCTTGGTCTCCATTTTAAACTTTTCTAATTCCTCCAGAGACAGAGCAGAATCCTGCTTCGCTAACAAAAGTGGACAAGAGTTATGTTTGTGGATTCCCTTTCCTACTGAAACCAGGGAGCTTTCTGATGTTTGTGACCTCTGTCAGCTCTTCCCTAACTTAAGACTTTTTCAGAGAGAAGCAAGAAGGTAAGGGATAGATCTATAGAGAATACTGAGCAATTCTCTTTCTAATAGTTCAGGTCTTCTCAGCTGTAGTGTTAAAATATGATGCTCCAGAATAAATCTAAGTAGCTGCAATCATATAGAAACCATCACAAGCTACAAAATAGAGCTATAAAGGTGTAAAGAGATGTATGTTACCTAGTGTAATAGAAAAATACCTGAAAACTGACATTTAAATGCATAATGAGTCCCTCCTGTACAGAGAAGAGCTGCAGAAAAAAAGTAATAGAGAATGCCGAAAGTTTAAATCAAAATAATTAATTCTTTGGATGCCTACAGTGGGAAAGTAAACCATGAGAATCTCCAAATGACAAAATGTCACAAGCAGAAGGCCTTCCTCTAGTGTCAAAGGATTCTCCCCCAAAATTAAAGTCTTTGAACAAAGAGAAACCTTAGGGGAGGGATGCCTAAGAAGCGATTTGGCACAAGAGCTAGGAACTGGTGTGGAGAAAACCTTCACCCTGTACCTGAGCTAGAGAGCACCCAATAATCCCACAGTCAAGGGAAACAAACTTAAGAATTCCCCAGAAAGGAGCAGATGGCTAGAATGAGTCTTGAACTTTTTCATCAGATCTTTACATATTAGAGAAAATCTAATTCCAGCCAGCTGACTCGAGGTAAAGGAGCAAAAAACATCTGCAGGATAAAAAGTTCTTAAAAATAGTATTCTTAATAGCAAAGTAAACCAGATTGCACATTCAATATTTCAGAGTTACAAGGCTTCAGGCTTATGGGATTCACATTTCTTAAAGCTTTAACTCAAATGCCAAGTCTTCTGAAAGGCTTTTGCTGAATTCCATTTCAAATGTAATACCTGACGGATTTACATTCCTTCCATGTTTCTTATCTAAAGTTGCAACTGTGGACTCTGAGGCATTTATCAAAAAAATCAATGAGCCTGCAGAAAGAGTCCCCTTTCATTTGCATAAAGAAGATCTTTTTGATCACAGAATCATCACCTCTGTTCCTTCAAAAGAAGGGGAAGAAAGGCAAAGGCAAAGAGGGTCTCTCCAAGTGAAGGGTTCATCTGCTCTGACAGAGCAGAACCAACTCCTGCCTTGGCCCCGAGCCACTTGATACCAGACATGGGGAGTTTGGAATATGGAATAGTTCAGGAGTCCTAGAAAGCAACACCAGCATCCCATCTGATCCTTGCTCAGAGCCTGCTCTGTGGTTAGCAATTTCTCCATGCATCAGCTGCTGTTTAAAAGGCATTTTTAATGCAGGTAAATGCCCGAAGAGCAGCCAATGTTATAAAAGGCTAAGAACGCTTTCTCAGGGTGACTGTGAGTTCAGATTAACACAAACCAGGTATAAATCCAACTTTCTACTTACCATTTAACCTCTACTTTTTCCTCAGAGGAGTCATTGAACAATGGACTCTTAAGGTTTTGTTCTGATTTTTGCCATTACCTAATTTTTGCAGTACAGCATTTGAGTATACTTTCAAATACCAGAGGAAATGCTAAAATACAGAGAGGCACTTTTATGAAAGACATGCAGAGATATGGAGCCTTTTAAAAGCAGATCTTGTAAGCAATCCCAGTGTGGTGTTTCAGGGTTTGGTTTGGGGTTTTTTGAGAGAATTACTTATTAGAAAGCTGCAGTGAGTTAAAGTAGATTTTTTACCTGATTGAAAATATCTCCTCGAACAACTTCACAATCAACTTTGTATTTACAGATCAGGCAGGAAGCTGTTGCAAAGGAACCTGAGGGGAAAAACCCGTATGGTAGCATCAGGATTTTCAGTCATTCAGGTTTGGTCTTATGCCCAAGCTGTTTTGACAAAAAGGCTGTTACGTTGCAGTGCTACAGAAATCAGGCATTAAAAAACGTAATGTAAAATTAAGAGGATATACTTGTAGAACTAGAAGTTGTTCTTTTAGGTGTTAGTCAGAAATCGTTTTAGGAGTAGCAATTTACCACATGCATCTCAACAGCAATGATTCTGTGTCCTCTCATTGCCCTGAGCCGTGCAAGCACAGACAAGGTGCAGAGAACAGAGACTGCCCTTCTCCTCATTACACAACAACGGTGGTGCTGCAAACAGCAGCAGCAGCACAGGAACCCCCAGCAACTCAACCAACTGGAGTACAGAATAACTAAGAAAATGCCTTAGTAAAAACTGTGTGCTTTCAGGGTATTGTATCTGGGTAAGACAAAGAGAGTGAAAGCACAGAAAAGCCTGGAGCAGATCATTTATGAGCAACTGGCAGCTCAGGTCTGCTGATCACTGCTGGCCTGCAAACTGCACAGCTTCTGAAACCTTGCTCAGCATTGCAACTCCCACAGCACGAGGATTCCAAGGACTATAGGAGGTATGACAGTTATTTGCTTGCTCTAATTAGCTGATAGTAGTAATTCAGAGCTTCAAACAGCATGTTACGGACACGTCTGTCAGGCTCGCAAACGCAACTCTCTGAGGCATCTGCTGCTACCTCCCTGCAACTGTTACGTGAATTATTTTTCACCATCAGAAGTTTGGTGTCCATACATGATCCATTCATAGCCAGCAGGCCATGGCCTCTGGTCACTCAGCTCCAGCAATGGCAAGGAATACAATCTCATTCCAGATGCATTGGTTGAATGCAAGAGCCATTTTAAATACAGAAAAATGCATCTCAGACACCACTGTTTTCATAGTAGAAACTGTAGTTTGGTCTGCAGTGACAAATGGGTCTGAAGGTTCACATATGAACTCCCCAAATCACTGCAAAGTTCTTTGTTAACTGCTCATGATTAACTTGCCATTGCCCCAGCCAGAGGAAAAGGTAGAATAAATACAGCAGTGTGAACCCACAGAAGAGTTTTGGTTTCTCTTTAGGCACCACCATGAGGCAACAACCATTTGGTAAAGAGCAGCAGCTGTAAGTGCGATGAAGCTTGATGTGCTCAAAACACCTTTGCTAATTTCCAAAGGCCTCAAAATCTCCAAGTGCACAGCTTGTTTTTAAAGCATCTGTTTAATTTAGAATCCCCTTATACAGGACATGCACTAAAGATGATCCGTGATCCCATCACTGGAGCGTGCAACTGGAAAAGTGGGCAGCTTGAGCACAGCAGTGATGGGCAAAAACCCAGCTACCTAAGAGGTTTGTGATAAATGCCTCAGATGGAATGACAACCAAAAGAAAATGTGTGACACACTAAGCACAGATGGAAACTAGCACTGGGGTTGGGGAGCTGACAGGCAGATGCTGCTGGGTGCTGCCTGGGCCCCATTCAGAGCACTGTGCTTGTTCTGCCTGCAGAACAAAATCCCATGGATCTGGCACTGAGCAAAGCTTTGTGGATGTGGAAACCAAGTGAGTTTGGCACCTGGAAAAGGTGCAGTTAGATGGATGGGCCTTACAAACATGCCAGCACTGATTTTAGACAATTTGTTTGTCTGAAGTTTACTATGTGATGCATTTAAGAACTAATTTTCTGCATACTTTCCTTGAAAATTAATCCTTGGACTTTCAGCTTGACATATGCAAGTCCTTGGAAATGGAAAGCATATCAAGCAATTAAAGCAATTCCACTTCATTAGGCTTCATAATTACAGAATGTGTATGACACTGAAGGTGTAACAAGATGATCTTCAGTTCAACTGAACGGGTGATTAATCGTCAATGTTTTATACATGAGGTGGAGTCACTGAAGTGTCAGGATATTTTAAGATTTCAGCGGAATATAACCTAGATAAAGAGTCAGATAACACCCAGATTCCCATTTCATTGATGGACAGTGGGAGGGACCTATGGCAAGATCGGTTTTCAAGTTATGTTCTCACACAGATCAAGAAGCACCAAATGCATTTTAGAAGTTACAGTCTACGCTTGTGCTGACAGGGTGTGGATCTTCATGATACACACAGACTATCAAGCTCAGCTCCTGAAAGGAGTTATTTCCACTTGAAACACTTCTGATTTAAATACGTAAGCTAAAACAAAATCTCAGCATTAAAAAGCGGGATATTTGTTGGCAAGAGACAGGAATTCAAGCAAAGAAAGTTTAATTCCAACAGCAATTACCTTGTCACATGCACCAGTAAGAATTGCCACAAGGAAAACAAGTGAAACTAAAGCCACTAACCATGACACTGAATTATCCTTTGGATTCCTGCAACCTGTTCCAGTGTGTCTATGTTCTGAGTATAGTTGCGAAGTAGCTTTCCTTCTTTATCCATCAAAGCGATGAACTTGTGACAGAGAGATGGCTGGAACTGGCCTGGATAGATTTCCTAGGGAATTCAGAAGCACATTAGACAGTGGCAATGGATACACAGAGTCTCTGACTGAGCTGAACACTGTCCCCAGTGAGTACAGCAGCCACTGCCGTGGTCCCTCCCTGTGCACTTTGCTGCTGCTCTGCCATCAGCTCCTCCCCACAACTCGGCTTCTGATCATGGCAGGATGAACTGCTCCGTGCAAGTTGGGATTTTGTTCTTTACACAGCATAAAAACAATGTTTAGATGTTTTTCTGCTTTTGAGAATTATGAAATAGGATAGCTTTTTCTCCTTTGTGTCAAGTGACCTCAATATTTGTTAGTAGAAACATATTCTGATGGACAGAAAGGAAGAAGGAGGAGTGGAAAAGTTTAAAAAAAATTTAAAAGTATCCGCTAAATTGGATTTGGACTTTTTTGGTACAACCTGTGTATAGACAGGCTTCAAGTAAGTTGATTTTTTTTTTTTTGCTTGTTGTGGTGTTTTTTGCTTTGGGGTGGGTTTCTGGGGTTTTTTGGTGTTTTTGTTTCTGGGGGTGGTGCTTTTTTAATATTAAAAACCAAAGGAACTGAATATACTAATAAGCATCAACATTTATTAATATCTGGATAGGAGGCTTTCAAAGAAAGCCAAGTAGACAAAGAATGCATTGGGTTTTCTTTTCCAGTCTTTCTACCATGACAGACCAGTAGTATAAATTGTGAGCACAGGGGAGAAAGAGTGAGCACAAGCAGTGGTGATTGATTTTCACAAGTCCTTACCTGGTCCGGCAGGAATTCTTATATCGTGGGTTTGATTTTTAATTTGTCCCAAGAAAACTGAAGACTAAATGCAATTGGGGGTTTTTTTTGTTTCTCCTTATGTCTACAGCTTCTACAATTCCTTCTTGTCTAAGAGAAGTAATCACTGCTTTTGAAACTGTTTAATACCACTGAGATCTTTTCAACAATCTAAAATGGTTGTGTATATCATGAACTTACAACAGGAACAGTAAAATACTCTTAAAAAAGAGAGAATGTTGCTAAATCTTTCTAGTTTTTAATCTGATTTATGCATTTTAATATTGTTATCTGTCTTTACTGACCAAGACAAGAACTGTTAGAAAACCATACCTTCGCAAACTTAAAAAACGGCCTGGGATCCTTTCTGAAGTATTCTATATCAAACATTGCTTGAGGATCTGGGAGGTCTGGGAAGTCTACAGCAAGGCGTGCATAGATGCCATCTCTGGATCTAAAGTCAGGTATTCCACAAGACACAGACACCTGAAATATATTTTTGCAATCTGAAATAAGTGAAACTACATACTGGACTATAAATTTAGAGTTGCTATGATACAAACTCTGGGAAGCCACATTTATTATGAACAAAACCAGTCTGGGTTCTCTGTATTTATACAGTTTTTCTTTCTTTTTTTCTTTTTTTTTTTCCTCTGGGGTTGTTTTTTTCTTGGGTTTTTTTTTCGATGTTCATTATAACACGCAGTAGAAACAGCACAGAAACAAAATTTGACAAGTGGACAAAAAACCCTTTAGTACAGTCTGCACAGGCAGTAACAGGATACCAGAACTTGCTTTTACCACTGGAAGTTTTGTAAGATGTGAAGAAGAATTTAGATGATTATTACATTAGATTTTATTAATAATGTTCACTGATCTGCCAGCTCAGGCATAGATATGGTGGTTGATATTTTTAATGTTTTTTACATGCTGGCAGTGTAACAGAATAGTCTTACTTTTGAAAAATATATTCTTATATTTGAAGAATAAACCCCTTTTTGGTAAAAATTGTATATTAATAAACATTGCTTATCAAAGCATTGTAGTAGGACTAAAATTGTTGTCTCAGACTACCTCAAAATAGCATGGGAAGAGGAGGAGAAACAGGTGTATGAAAGTAGGGAAAGAACAAGATTGGGAGTAGCAGTACTCTTCTAAAAGCTGATTTGAATTACTCATGTGCTCTGAATCGTGTCACACCATCTATGTGTGAGCAACAGAAGCAAGAAATGATCTGGTACCCAGGTACAGAGCTGCAAATGGGCAGCAGCTAAGAAATATTCTTTGGTCAGTGAGTAGCCTTATCACCATCGCAGAGGAGCACGTGCTAAAAGTAACATTCAGTCGGCTGAAATCTGATCAGACTGTCCTTGTGGTCATCCTCCTCCTCTGTCCCCCAACTCTTTTTTTTTCTTTTCAAATCCTATTCTTCTAGTCCCTCCAGCTCCAGCTGGTATTTTAAGAGATCCACTGAGATTTTGTTAAAAAAAGTCATCACCTTTGTCTGAAATTAAAAAGTTACCAGGACAGAAAATGTTCTGGACAGGTAGTGTGTTCTTTTTCCATAACTATTTTGCATGGAAGCAGCTGTTCATGAGTTTCTATGTCTAAGAATATTTTGTTATGGGAAGAGAGATGGTGTAATTTCCAATGTCAGCTCCAGTCCTTGCAGTGGAATGGACTCTCCCCCCAGTGCAGTGTTTTGTTCCCATCCCGTGCATGCTGTACCAAAGTATTTAACCTGCCTGTCTCCACATTTTCCCACTGTTGTTGCAGCAATACCTACCCCAGCTCCAGTCAACACCATGATCTTTTTGCATTCCTGCAAAAGTTTCACAGCATCATCAATGGTGTTAATATCTTTCCTCTTCTTCCTTTTTGGTGGCTCTGAAAGGATGTTTATCACAATTTGCCACAGAGTCATGTCATCCAGTTCAGGTGGGGGGATTGTTTCTGGCAGCAGGTCCTTCAGAATCGTCCGTGGGTCTGTACCTAACATGAGATGCTGCTGAACGAAAGTGTAGGGACCTAAGAAAATTTTAAAAATACAAATATTTAAAACAGAGTCAAGTAATGCACATGATCATGGTCATTGTTTCATTTATTAATGCTTGCTACTACAGTTTCATGAATCCCATTTAATGCTCCATTCATCAACCACCCTGTATTTTGGTCTAAATTCTGAAGTGAGAGCTGGGGATTTTACTTATGTTAACCCATGAAGGATTTAATAGAAGGTCATTCAAGGTAGAAGTTCCAGTTCAGAACAACCAATGACTTTTAGAGGTGCAGCAGGATTTTCACAACGTGTCTCCATCTGTATTTTTCCAACATTTGGTATTTACAGGAATAAGCTGAAGAGACAACAAACATACATATACTTTCTAGTGGTATTATAAACCATCACTCTAAATAGATACATAGAGCCCAACAATCCATGGATTTTTGTTGTTCTTTTGGTCATCTAACATGAATTATTTCAGACATGACCTCTTAAAGCCATCAAATCAATCCTTCCAGAAACACCTAATATTAGGGCTCACTGTCCTAAAATCATACAGGGATCATCTTCTTGTCCCATAAAGAATTAATACTAAGTAGGCAGGCTAGAAATATGCCATAAATCAGTTTAATTTAGTGAGTCTGTGTGTATACTTTTAATACAGATCATGGCAGGATTTCTACTAAAATAAAGACACTGACAATTTTAACCAAAATACAGCAAGTTTCAGGGATTTCATTTTTAAACTCTTTAAATAACATACAGAATACAGCCAACACCTCTTAGCTGTTCAGGACTAATTGCCAGTTTTTTTGCAACAGGAAAAATAATTTGAAGACTGGGGAGAATTAAGTGACTATTCAAAGGCAAAGAGTATTTAAGAACATGCTTCAGGCTTCTACCTATACGTGGTCTTGGGGTCCAGTCACTAGAACTTGCATGTGAGGCTCTGTCTTCTTCATCACTGTCACAGGAGTGAAAACCATTGGCTATGATTTCATCGCTGAAGAGGAAGTTATCTGCAAGACAGCACAACCAGGGGGTTACACTCCAGCCCAAGGGCACAGGTATAGCTTGAAATACATCACAAAGACTAAAATTGTATGCTCAATAGGCAGTTTTGTCACTTAGGCACAGAAAATGTCTATTTTTCTTCACATTTATGGATATGCTTTTGAGCCATTGGTAGATTTACTGCAGGATTTGCCATCTTAATGCTGGGCTTCAGGGGGCTGGATGCTGACCTTGGTGAAATCTCATTCTCCAAAGTGTTGGGCACTGTGGACATTGCATCACAGAAAAAATTCCATATGTTTTAAAAGTATAATTAAAAATGCCTTTCCCTTAAAATTCCCACTGCATTCAGCTCATTGAAAAACTGAGTAAATGAAAACATGTCACCATTGTAAATGGTCTTTGACTAGGTTTTAAGAGCATTTTAACGGCGCTTTGAAAGAAACCCACAAATGCACATTTGCTACAACAAATTTACGGAATTTTGTGAGGGTGTTACGTTGCAGCTGAGCTGCAATAGGTGACCACATAGACACTTTATGGTATTTCAGTTGGACACAAAACAAGCTCCTTTGAAGCACCTTCACTAAGCTGCTGTCCATTTGCCCCTGCAGCTGGGTTTGGTTCAACAGTGCCAGAGTCAGCTCAGCTCAGCCCATGGCCTGAAGCCAGAGTAACTCAATCTGACTTCATCTCGGACCTCGATGAACGAGTCCAGAGCAGAACAAGACACTTGTGTTACTGAGCTCACACTGAAGGGAAGATCTAAATTCTAACCTGAGCAGCTTATTTGAATTTAGACTACTAAACACTTTTTTTATTGGCTTTGTTAGAAATAGCCTCAGCAGCTGTAGCTTAATTTGTTGAAAATCTAAGATATGAACAAAGAACAAATTTCAGTCATGCTCTCTAAAGCCAATAATCACTATAAGAGCTCTCAGTCTCTATGTGAAGAACTGTAGAACCCCCTGCACTATTTTAGCTGTTACTCCACTTGATTCTCAAATAAAGAACAACACAAAATACCATAATTTCTTTTATTTAGAGGTTGTGTTGGTTTTTCCCTTGTTGGCATAAATACTTTATTTTTTATTAGAACAGAAAGAGGTCGATGACAGAAATTTGCTGTTTGTTCTTGCTGTCTTGTTCTTCCGAGGCCACAGGTCGTTATGGACATTACTATTTCCTATTAATCTATGTATTTACAGCATTCCAGTTCCATCTCATTATGCATTAAGTCAGTGAACATATTAGGCATTTTGGAGAAAGAAAAAGTGGATTAGTACACATCAGTAATGGTAAAGGTGCAAGTTTAATTTAAGCGACCTTTAGGGCTTCTGTAACAAGAACCAAAGCTTACATTGGGAAAGACTCCTCACATATAGGTCACAGTGTCTGGGATTTAAGAAACAGTGACAGATACAAGCAGCATAAAGTAACACTTTAAATTGTAACACTCCCTGTGTATTCCTCAAAGGACCAGAGGATGTAATGCTTGCCAGAACTAAGCCAGCCACAGCAAAACACGCCTGAGGATCTGAGGGACCTGAGCTAAAGGCTTCGTGTGAGGCACTGGTAAGAGATCATTAGCTTTGCTCTGAGCTGTTTTTAAATACTGAGGCTGTTTAGGTTTATCCTATAGTTCTGTTCCTTCTGGATTGCTTTTGCACAGACACTGCATTCTGGGATAAAATGTAACGACTGTACTGGCAGAATGCAGTGTCTGATACATTTTAATAAATCTTTCCAAAGCACTGCTTTAAAAAAAAGCAGTGAATGAACAACTCCAACAAGAAACAACTCAAACCCGATCTGTTTGTACTGTGAGGTACTTTCACAGTGATGCTGCCTACCAGTACACTTGAAGTACGATCCGAAAGAAACTTTTTAGAAAGATTATAATTTAGTTTTGTGCTGCAGTCACTGAAATCTTAACCAAGACTGTCACTTGAAGTTATTTAAAGAAGTGGTCAAGGCTGCTGCTCCTGAGCTTTATGTGCAAGTTTTTAAGGATCAGAAATAAAATAATTAACACGGCAGAGATTATGAAAAGGAAACCGGGCTTATGATTTTTCATTTTTAATAACTTGTTGCCAGCAACACAGCAGAATAAATGCTTTCAGGGCTGAGAGCCGAGCCGCTCTCCCTGTGTCACCCGGGACGAGAGG
>VZRL01007031.1:1054724-1080847 GCA_013397895.1 Origma solitaria
GGCCCCCCCGCCCGCCGCGGGCAGCGCCGCCGCACGTGACCGCGGCACGTGACCGGGCAACAACAAACCGGGACACGTGACTGGGGCGCTGCCGGCGTCACGTGGCGCTCGTGCCACCTCGCGCCCCCTCCCTCAGGGGCCCCGCAGAGGCGGCGCGAAGGCCGTGAGGGAGCGCGGAGAGGCGCGACCCGCCCGGGCCGGCTCGGCCGCCTCCCCGTCTCCCCCGTGGCTGCCTCCGTACCCTCCCCTCCCGTCCCAGCCGTGTGCCGCTCACAGCCCGCCCGCTGCGGAGCGCGGACCGCGCGCGGCTCTTCTGCGCTCCCCGGCCGGCGGCTCCGGCAAATGGCGGCTCCGGTGTTCGCTCCTCGCCAGCCGCGTGAGAAACCCTCAGGGCTCCCTCTCCGTCAGGGTATCGGATAGACAGTGCCCCTTCGCGGGAGCGGGCTCCCAGCTGCAGAGCCCGTTGCTGGGCCATGTGGCACCCGACCAGGGGCAACGCGCCCCGCAGAGCTGTCCAGTGAGCCCGTCCCAGCCGCAGAGAGGGTCCTGGGGGCTCGGAGCGGCCTCCCTGAGCATAATGGGGTGAGGGTGTTCACAGGGCACGGCCGCTGCCTGCCTGCTGAGGGAGTTCACCGGCACCGCGGGCTCTTGGCAGGGATGCTCTAAGGTATTGCCCTTTATCCTCTGGGATTACACATTAGCCCCACCTGGGATTCTACATCGCGGTACCTGAGCTCCCGGGATGCAGGAGCTTTTTGGGGAGGTCAGCTCCTGCCTAAACCACTGCTGCTTTAGGAGCCTGCGTGGTGTAGGAGAGACCTGCTGGTAAGCGGTGAGAGTTGGGATTTGCCCGAATACCGGCCCCAAATTCATTGCGTTTGCCGTGCACTGCTGGGGTGTGTGCTGCTCGTCCCCGTGTTTCCGTGTTTCCCAGTAGCTCTTCTGTTATGTGGAGCAATCCTTAGCGCCCCACCTGGGCGCTGGAGCGGGACCATCACTGCATAGCAAGCACGGAGGTGCCACGCGTGGACTTCCCATGGTGTAGTTTCTTTCTGCGTGGGTGTTTGGACTGGCTGGAACTCGGCCTTTTTCCTGCAACTGCCACCAACATAGAATTTTGATCTAAACTTAGTGGATATAAATTTAAATACTGGTTTGTTGTTACTGCTCAACATCGGAAGCTATTTGCGGAATAGTTCTAGTGGTTTTAATACAATGGAATTCCTCCATTTAGTGGCAAGATTCAAACAGGTGTGATTTTCCCCTTGCAGGCCTTAATAACCAACAGCTTTTTAAAAAAATTAAAGTTAAAATTTTTGATACATACTGTTTCAAAAGGGATTACTTTATGGATAATTAACTTTATAAGTGGTCTTTGTATTTGTAGGGGGAGGGAGGCATTTTTTCCCTCGTTCTTTTAGTTATTAATGACCCTGAAAAATGTGTACATACTGTTTTTCACACTACCCATTTCTCAAAACAAGCTGCAGAGTAATCAGATGTGATTCAGAAAGTTTTTATTTTTCTATGCAACTTTGTATGCAAGCATTCTTTTTCTTTATGGAAGCTGAGGCGAGATCCATATTTCTTAAAAAGCACATGCAAGATGCTTTTGTCAGCATATAAAGGAGAGTTGGGGCTTTAATATTGTTTTGGTGGTTGTTTATGTGAAGAGTGTGTTCTAAGGAAGACATTATGCAAGCGATGTAGATGTAAAATCTGAGGCCTTCCATGAAGGTATCGGTGAGGGAGTGACTCAGGGATCCTAAAGCCGCCTCTGATATTGCAGACATTTCTCCACGTTAATGATGGTGTTGCAGTGTTTACCCTTATTTTGGGAAGTCAGTTTTTCAGTGCTTGGGTCTTCTTCTGTTTTTGCAGCTCTGAGCTTGTGTGAGGACAAGGATATGGGGCATAACATGCAAAACTCAAAGGAGTTATACTGTACGTTGAACTTCTTGTAAATGTGTTCTCTGTCCTCAGGAAGCAAAACCTCTGAAGTCAGTTGAGAACAACTGGTCCTGGAAGATTTGATGTATTTTACAGGAATAAATTCAAATAGATATTTCGAGATCTTACTGTTTTATTGAAAGGGCCATTTCTAACTCCTACAACTTATTGGTAAATATCCTGTTACACTGAACCAGAATTTAATTTTGCTCTTGGCTCTAAACAAACAGAATTACCAATATGCGTTAGGACTCAGAGACACCTTTTGTTGGTGGCTGGGTACAGAGAACGAATACGAGATTTCCTCACTTCCAGAACAGTTTGTACATCCTGAGCAACGCTAACTACAGCACGTGTAGGCAATAATCTATGCCATCTCCTGTACTGCAATTCCCTTTTAAGTGAACTTTATGTCCTGGGGCTAACCTTTATATTTTTTTCTGTGCATTACGTACAGGTGCTCTTGCTCTCCTTTTTGATGCTGCTTTGGGAGTTGCCCCTCTGAAGGCAGATAGAGCAGTAAAAGCCTGAGTTGTTACTCAGTGTATTTTGTGTCCTCCAGACACAAACCTGCAGCCGGTGCTGTGGGAGCCGTTGTGCCCCAAGCACAGGGGGTGTCGAGGGGCAGGGGCACGAGGGTGGGCACTGCTGCAGTTTGGGTCGGAGCCCTTGTTTGTGTGGCCTGACCAGATGAGTACAGATGGGAGTGAGGCTTCAGGGAGCACATTGCCTGGGGACACACAGCTGGCAGGTCTCCGGTTTGTCACTGGAGTGTAGCCCTGGAACCTGCAGCTCGCCTGGGAGCACACAAATTGTCCCTGAAAGCTGGAGGGGGAAAGGGTTAAAGAGCTTCCCTTTTACCTTACGCAAATACGCAAGGAATACTTGGAAAAGAAAGGGATGTCAGGAATGCTTGTTGGGAGGAGGGACAGGTGTTTGTTTTTTGTCCTCCCCCAAAGTACAACCTATTTAAATATTTACATGTTCTCTTGGTAAAAGACTTTTTTTTTCTTTTTCATTCTTTTCTGGTTATTAAGTTATGAATGGGGGAGATGCAGAGATTTGTAATTGCTAGTTCTTCCACTTGAAGTGAAGTTGAAAAAGAATTTCTGTTGTTTTATTTACTCAGGGAAATACGGTGTAGAATTTTCTCTCAGATTTAAAGGGTTTCACCAGGCTTATGCTTTTTCTTTTAATATTATTGCTTCTTTTATGTGCTTTATATATTTTATAATCTTAGTTGGCTATCTGAACATATAGTAAAAGTAGAATATTTTAGACAATGCAACCTTGAAGAGAAAGTGGTGGAAAGCTAATATTAAATGTCATTGCAGAACATTAATAATGTAGATAATAGAGCACTTGTAGATGCAAAAATTATATATTTTTTATTCATAAACAGCTCTGAATGGCCACTGAGTCCTTCATTGATTCATACATGCCTGTTGCAGCCTTGGTCGCATTCTGGGGATCTGTCCTCCTGCAAGGTCACTTTATCTAGCTCGGTATAACTATTTGCAGCATCTATTTGTAAGTGTTAGAGAATCATCAATATTTAATGACATGAAACATGTCAGGTTACAGAGCTCTTGCAGGGGTGGGAAAAGTAAAAACAGAGCTCCTAAGGCTCCAGAGGAAAGACTTTAGCACATGGTTGTATTACTCTTAGAAATTAATCTTTTGAAGTCAACAGATCATGGCAGTGGAGAACATGTCCATAGTCTCTGTTGGGTTGATGCCTTGGTACCTTAAAGGTACCTTGTTGTATTTCACCTCAATGTAAAATGAGTTTCACAAGGAATGTGTTTTGCACACAGTACAGACCTTCAATACACAATTTGAAAGTAATTTAGCCTGAGAAAGAGTATTTAATTTGATAGTAGCTAGTAAGTATTCCGTGTTGTTGGGTAGTTTTAATTTGTCAGACATGCAAGTGATGCACAGTTGCTGTTTGGTTTTGAGGAGTAGTGTCTATGTACCCAAGGAAACCTTCAGAGAGTGAGGATTTCCCCCGTTTAGTTGAGGTGACTGGCAGGACTCTGACAGACTTTGGCAAGGTTGGTGCTTTGTTCTCCAAAGTTTGCACCCTGCAATTGTTGTTATATTCTCTTTTCTGTAATTACCCATCTAATCATCTGGTCAAAGACGATGGCAAAAGTTGCAAATAAAAGCTGAGCAGAAAATGGCTCAGGTGCAGGGAAGCCTTTCAGTGTGTGCCTGGTTTGCAGTGGCTGCACAGGTGATGGCGTGAGCGAAATCTCTGCCACGTTTCCGCGTCCAGAACTCGGCGGTCTGGACGGGAGCCGCCGTTTAACGTTGAATTAACCTGGCAACTACAAATCCCAGGGAGCATTGCCCAGAGCACGGTTGTGCGAGCGGGTCGGCATCCTGCGGGGGCCAATGGCAGCGGAGAGCTCCGCAGAGCCATGCGTGTCGGCTGCCAGCGTTCAAAAGCGGCGGCCAGAGCTCTACAGCGGAGCGGCAGCTGCCTGTTGCCCTGGGCTACTTCAAACTCCTGCGTGAGCTCTGAATTGCCGCTCTATTCCACAGTCTGCGTGCCGGCTGGAAAAAGTCCGCTGGACTAGTGCCGATGGATGCGATCCTGAACTGCAGCCCGGAGGACCTGGAGGATTACTACAACCTGCTAGGATGCGACGAGCTATCGACGGTAAGAGCCTCTGCCTCCCCGCCAGGTTATTCACTGTTTGAACGTGCTCGTCTGTCTGCGGGGAATGCTGTGTCTCTGCTGTGTTCTCTACACATTCAAAAATGTGTATTTGAAACGCCATTGGAACCTTCTTTCATGCCACTTGTAGGATCTCTCTTGGAAAACTCAGTTTTCTCTCCTGTGAACTGACATTAAGAGCCTGGAGTAAGGCTGAGATTGAAAGTGCCGTGTAGAATAGGATGAAGCTGAAATAATGGTTTGTTTATCAGTGTAGATCAAATTGTTATGTGGTTATGAAGTGTGAGCCAATGGCATGTGTTTGACAGCATCCAGATAATAATTTTAAATATATATTATTGGTTTTGAAAAATGAAAAGAAGCTATTTATGTACAAGTAATACAATAGAAGTTCATAGCTTTAGGGCACTGATAACACCACTGAGTTTATCATACTGTAAGATTTTTTATTAAGCTTTATCATACTGTAATATTTTTTAAACTATATCCATTGGTTCAGATGAAAAGAAAAATAATATCTGTGTCATTTACCATAGGGTGTTTTCTAAATGCTCCTTCTAATGACATTCAAATGCTAGTTTTACTAATTTGTTTCAGCAGCAGATTCATGCTTTACAATGAGATTTAGCTAAGCAATTTTTCAGTGATTTTCAGCTAAAACAAATGTGCTTCATGTTAAAGGTGTCCATATAGCTTTTTTTTTTAATAGTCTGGTATGCCTTTTTCTTTTTTTAATTTAGCTGTTATATTAACTAGTATTGTGTTTCTTATTTGAAAAAGGAATTTTGATTACTCTGCTGTAATGAGGGATGTATTCAGTGGAGGTAAAAGCTGTCTTTTGCTCAGTAAATTTAGTCAGATGCCCTCACCTGTCCTAGTGGTCAAGTATAAAGGTGAAGAGTAAACATCTTTGGTGTGTCACAGAGGAAATGTAAAGCTTTTCCTGAGGAAACTCCTAGAAATGATCCCAGCAGAGGGCAGTGCTCAAGTCTCCATGCAGCCTTGTTTCGCAGATGCTATTTCTCATTTTCTACCTCACACTAATTCCTTAAGGGCTTAGCAATTAATGAACAGTTCAAGTACATCTGATAATAATTTTTCAAATTACTTCAAAATTAAATTATAAAGATGGAATAAATGCTAATGGGTCCTGAAAAACAAGCTGTCAAGTATTATTTGTTGGGAGAAGAAGCAGATGTTGCTGCATTGTTTCTGACACGGAAGAAAGAGCTCTGAGATCCCAGGATGACTGAGCCCCAGGATTGCCTTCCCTCAGGACCCTGCACAGCTCTTCTGGGGTCTCACAGAAATTTGAAGCATTACAGGGGTTTTGCAGTCACACTGCTTTGTAGAGGGGTCGAGTATTTGGCACAGGCTGCTTTGGACATACACAGCACACTCCCAACTGCAGCACTTTCATCTGCGCTGCTGCATATCCTGATCTTGGTTGGACCTGGTTAAATTTAAGCAGAAATGCTCTCCGTTTCTACAGAATTTTTGCTGTGTTCAAGTAAACACAAACCAAGTTAATTCCTGGTTTCTGGTAGAAAGGGAGCTCAGGGACACCTGCTTCATCTTCAGATGTGACAGGGAGAGGGGAGATTTAATTTACAGTGTTCTTGCAAGAGCAATGCTATTTGTATATAGTGAGTATTGGATACCTTTCTTGGTGAAACACCTCACTATATGCTTTATATAAATTTCATGTATGTTTTATGAACTTCCTACAAACTTTTCTTTCTACTTCTTTTTTTGTTTGTTTGTTTTTTAAAACTGAAGACTTGCATGCTACCACTCTGCTACATTTTACCCCTCTGTACACATTTTAACTTCAAAGTTCCCCTTTAAGTAACTAAGTTTTAGAGATGGTAGCTGGCTATACAGTAACCAGTTTCACCAAGTTCTCTGTACGCTGTATGTGTTTTTAAGTGTCTTGCTGGCTGCAAATACACCACATTACATCTCTCCCTCTAGAAGAAGATCCTGAGCAGAATGAAAAGTGTAGAATTCTTAAGATACCACTGCAGACCACATTTTTTCCCAGAATATGCCACCAAAATTTGCCCAGCTAGTCGAGTGAACTGTGATTTTATTTTAAAGAAAAAATGTTATTAGCCTTAATTTTGAAATAAATTATTTAAATTGTATGTTGCTCTCATGGTTTGAAGGATGAGGAGTTTATGTAAACAGCTTTTGTAGTATGGGAAAGAATGGTAATTAATTGGTACCTTAGGGCTAGTTGTTGCGAAAGCTGGAATGATATAAAGAAGTCTTGGCTTCTGAATTATAATAACCAGCAAGATACTTGGAAAAACACTAAATATTTGAAAATCTTAGCTGGTTTCCTGTATTTTGGCTGTTAATATGTCTGTTTTTCCAGTGGTTGTAATAGTTTATGGTATTACAAACTGTGTGGGAACTTATAATTAACTAATAAACTAATACATGCCAATATGCTAATGTTAATTAGAAATCTATTCTACTCCAAGCCAACCTTTTTGCACAGAAAAGTAACTTGACAGAAAGAATGTGAACTGCTGGTTATCAAGCAAGTTATCTTGGGGTATCCAAGATGGAAAACTCATGTGGTGCTGGCTGAATTTCCTATGAAGAGGATATGGAGAAAGCCACCTAAACCCACAAATCAATCTTCAGCAATACAGAGGACCTCTGCTTCCTACTATGAGATTCTCTTGAAAGTTAGAGTTGATGAAGCAAGCTAAAGAGCAACTGAAATTATGCATTTTGCCTCTGTGGTCAAATGTCTTTGCACATTTTTCTTAGAGCCAACTTGCCATATTGAATGACTGAGTCTCGCAAAAACAAGGCTAAGGATGAGTGCACGGAAAATAGAATTAAATAAGCAGTGTCACTGGCAGATGGTTGTTGTTACTTACTTCGCTTGTAAAACTGAGTAGGACAAAATCATTCAGCATTTTTTGTTTTTCCTTCCAGCCTCTTTCAAAAAAGCGAATAGGCGAATATTTTCTGTGTTTACTCAGTTTGTCTCAATATTTTGTTTAGGTTGAACAAATTCTTGCAGAATATAAGATTAAAGCCCTTGAATGTCATCCTGACAAGCATCCTGGGAATCCCAAAGCAGGTATGTATGAGTTCCTGTTTAAAAACAACCTATATTTTTCTTTTCTTAGCATGACCAACATACTAAATTCAGCCTTAAAACTTTATTTCCCCTCAACGTATTTTAATTATCATGTGTATTGAGCATGTTCTATTTAAATAGCAACCTTGTAATATTCTTTTCTAACACTTGAAAACTTCTCTATGGTAGAGCAGGAAGACACTTGATGGATTTTTTTGTTTTCTAGGATCTTGAATTTTTTTTCTTTCTACAGCAGGATATCTTTTAATATAGGATTTAGTTCTGGAGAGTGTCCCTTCTTAGACCTTTCGAGTTCGTGCACTTCCATGCTCAGTGGCATTCAAGCGCCACACTTGCATCAATCAGTTAATTTACTTCCAGGAACAAGTCCATGCAGAACACATGAAATGTACTTTAGTTTCTTTCAATATAATTTAATGACTGGAACCGAAGAGAAGCCTGCCCCCCAAGGAGCCCTCTGTTTGCAGAACAGCAGCTGAGGTTTGTGCTGATGAAGGGGACAGCTCATTAGAGCTGGGAGGGCTGAGTAGCGCCCAAGTTATTTGGAGCCAACCTTTACCCATCCATAACCACAGAGAGCCTGGTCAGAGCTCACCCAGCTNCCCCCGCCTTTCCACTGACCTTGGTGCCTCCATGTTGTTCTCCCTCACATATTTTTACCTCCTCCTCCTCCTTCCCTGGCTAAAAAGAAGTGCCTGCTCACATTGTTTTGATTTCTTCTTAAATATGTTTTCACAGAGGCGTAACTAACATCTCTAATTGGCCCAGGTTTTACCAGCAGCATGTCCATCATCTTCAGAGCCATCAGAGACTGGCTCTGCTGGACATGGTGGAAAATTTCCAGAATCTTTACTCAGGACATGCAGGAGCCATCTTTGTACCCCACCCTGTTCACTGGCAAAAACTGGGCCAGGCAAAACTACCACAGCATTCAAGCGCCACACTTGCATCAATCAGTTAATTTACTTCCAGGAACAAGTCCATGCAGAACACATGAAATGTACTTTAGTTTCTTTCAATATAATTTAATGACTGGAACCGAAGAGAAGCCTGCCCCCCAAGGAGCCCTCTGTTTGCAGAACAGCAGCTGAGGTTTGTGCTGATGAAGGGGACAGCTCATTAGAGCTGGGAGGGCTGAGTAGCGCCCAAGTTATTTGGAGCCAACCTTTACCCATCCATAACCACAGAGAGCCTGGTCAGAGCTCACCCAGCTGAGTAACAAAAAAGAGAAGCCAAGTGCCAAATGTCAGAACAGCTTGGTAAAGAAGAAATGTTTTAGGCTCTATTTACCTGAACATGTCTTATTTACTTTAAATACCTTTTTACAGTACTAGTGAGAGTTTATGTTTTTTATTTCATCAGCTTAAAGCTCAATAAAGAGTAATTAAAGTAGACCTTTTATTTGTTGAAAACCAGTAGCACTAGAATAAGGGAAACCGTAGAATTGTTCCCTCAGCCTGTTGTCTCTTGTTTGATTTATAGTGATCAATTTTGATTAGTGTTTGGGTGTAGTGTATTTCAAAAGAAATCTCTCTAATTTGTCAACTGGAATAAATGAATAATAGTAATAATAATAGATCACTGTAACATAGGTGAGTCATAGGTAGTCTAAATCTTTATAACCCTTCCACAAATAGTAACATGCAGCTGCATCCTTAGTAACCATTCCATGAAAAATTACCCTGTAGAGAAAAATGAGAGTTCTTATTCATGTAGTCTGGGTAATGTTTTAGCATGTGTAGAAAACACACCTAATAAAATGCACAAGGTAATTAATCTGAACTATATTTAGATTATTCTTCTTGCTTGTCAGTTGCTGCTTATCTGTGTTTTCTCCCTGCGCATGGTTCTCACTGTTGTGCTCTGCTCTGACTCCCTTGCTGCTGTGGATCTCAGTGTGTTGCTCTAATCTCCCGTTTTAAGGTGGTCTGCAGGGGCTGACTTGTGTCTTTTACCGGTGTGCTCTCTAAGTTTCTCTCAGCTCCTTTCTCTTAGGAGCTTTTGGAGCTGGTAGACAAAGGATCATTTTAGTCACATCATTGTAGTCCTGGTGTGAAAAGATACCAATCCACCAAAGGTGCTGTGATCCTAAAGCCAGCCAGAACTCTGCAAGCTGGAAGCAGAACCACATCCCTTGGTCACTTGCTTCTCCTTCTGCCTTCTGCTTTGTTTGCTCTGAGCCGTTGTTGGCAGGTCTCCTTTTCATTTGAATTCATTTCTTTGCCAAACATATACTGTCTTCAGTATCCTTTTGGTTGTGTCCTAGTGGAGAATTTCCAGAAGCTGCAGCAAGCCAAGGAGACTCTCACTAACGAAGAGAGCCGGGCACGTTACGATTACTGGCGCCGAAGCAAAGTCACCATCCCATTCCAGCAGTGGGAGGCCCTGAGCAGCTCTGTGAAAACGGTTGGTGGTGGCTGAGTTTGGGCCCTCACGACGAGGGGCGTAGGGCTGGCCCAGACAAAAAGTTGTATAGTGAGGGGATGAGATACAGCACTTCTGCTGCAGTGCTGTGGCTTGGGGATGGGAATAGTGCAGAGGGATTCCTGCACTATGGATGTTAAGGAAATTGAGGAAAAATTGGAGGGCTTTAGAAGCCCATTCACAGAAAGGTGTTAGACCAGTAGTTTTAGAGTGAATTTATCAAGTTGTTGCTTTTATGTGTGTTGTAGGAAGTTTAAATAACTTAAGGGCTGTTTTCAGATGCTTCAGCAAACTTTGCTTTCGTAGGAAACTTAGTTCTTTTCAAAGTTAAGTTAAAGCTGGGACCTTTTTATAACCTATTCTCCTTTTGGTGTATTGCATATCAGATAAGTTTTCATGCTATCTGATTAACTAAAGATCTCATCGAAAAAATCCAGAAGATAGTTTCTTGGAACCCTGGGCTTCCCACAGAGCTTTGGAGGGGCCCTGTTAGGCTAGTGGGGTGACCTGTGACAGAGGCAGGTGTTCTTAGGGTGTTTTCCCTCATGATTTTGCTAGTGAGGAGATTTGGTAGTATGTCCCTAGTGGATCTCAATTCTATAATGTTGGATGATTTTTCTCCTGCCTTACTGGAGTGAATGATAATTACAAGGTTACGTGGTCGTATTTTAAGGCAGGTGAATAAAAGTTTCCTCTGTCAATTCTGCCCATCTCAATTCTGCTTAGGAGAGAAGCTTGAGACTCTTCAACTACAGCGTTATGCCTGAGCTTAAATGTTTGCTGGAAGTATCCAGTTAAGCTTAGTTCAGTTCCAAACAGATGTTATTCCACAGACTTTAATATTAAATCTTTTCAAATTGCCTCGCTTTCAAAGGGTACTTTGAAGTCAAAGACAGCTTTGAAAATGAACATTTCTGAAGTCATTCAAGCCCTATTAAAAAATGTCTGAATTCATGACGGAAGAAACTGGACAAAAGGCCCTTAGATTCTGATATACTTGTACATCTTGTTCTTCACCCCCACCTGACATGAAGTGTCCTCTCCAGTGCTGTTTGTGACATGTAACTGTGCTTTCCTCTCTCCTGTTGACCTGCAGGCTTCTCAATGTGCTTTGTTTAACCATTTGCTACAGCAATATAAGAAAATGTAATTAAAAACCTCATAAAGCATGGGAATTAGTTCTTTGTTACTTTTGCATTCCTTTAGTCAATGCACTGGGCTGTCCAAAGTAAGAAGGACCAAATGCTGGAGGCTCCTGACTTTGGTAACACCAACAACATAACTAATGAGATGTGGACCCAACAGACTGAAAACAACCAAGATGGATTGCTGGAAGGGAGCAGGGAGCAAGAAGATGTTGCAATTCCTGATGTGAAACCAGAGTCTTCAAAGAATCTAGACTCCCCAAGTAAGTGAAAACAGCAGTTAGAGAAAATTGCAGTATCCAGGGACTGGCCTGAAATGGGGGCTTTTAGTCATGAGAAATTCTTCTCCAGAATAGTATGTTTAACTGGTAGCTTTTTTAATGTGGTTTTGGGTTGGGTTTTATGCTTTTGATTATTTATTTAATTTTGAAGTTTTCAGATGCTTCTTCCTCCCTATCCCAAGTTTCCTTGGTTGTTTGCTAGTAAAACCAGAAACTGGAGAAGAAGAAGAAGAAAAAAAAATGCTTCAACCAAAATGGAAAGTTTAGTTTTCCTTTTACATGAAAATGACAAGTAAAAAGAAAAGGCAATTATTTTCAGTGACTTTAAAAAAATGGATTTTAAAACTTTAAAGTAAAATAATTTGGGTTTGGAGATTTTTATCCATTATTCAGTACTTTTGCTCAGTTTGCATCTGATGAGTTCATGAGGTCTAAAATTTGAGACTGGAAGGCTTCTTTTGTATTCAAATAGTTTTGGTTGTTTTTTTTTTTTCGATAGGGTATGTACCAGAATAAATGTGTATTTCAAAAGTATCACCTACCAGTCAGTACTTCCTCGCTGTGGTTTAGGTCAGTGTGCGTGATCAAAGCTTCCATACCACCATGGCCACCCTCTGTTCCTCCTGATCCTGCAGGAGTTTCATCATCTTAGGCCCATGTTAGCAGAGAACTATTGTTAAACCAAGTCCTGTTATTTCTCCCCAGTTTGATCAAACAGGAAATTAGGGTGAACTGTGAGGGGAGCAAAACCTAATGTAATCCCAAACATTCCTGGAATGCAGAAAATAGATAAGAAAATTCTACAAAGAAGAGTATGCCAGGCATAACTGAAAACTTGATTTTGGAAAATTGTGCTCTATAACTTTATACTATTTGCTCTTTTTTTTGGTAATTAAATTATCACTGTATACTTTGTAGAATGATAAAATGTTGAAGTAAAGAAAACATCATCTTTTTCTTGTAATGGTGAGTTTTCTTTGCAGGCATCTTCTTTCTCAATTTTTTTTTAAAGTTTTAATTTAATTTCCAGATATTTGAATGGGTAAAACGTCAAACTCATCAAGTGTCTACTTCATTAATCCAGTGGTATAAATTTGCACTAATAAATGTTAATATTATAATACATTTGACAGGGTCTGTATGTGCTCCAGTGTTCATACCTAATGTTAGGATGTTGATTATGCTTTTGTTTTGGTCCAGCAAAGATTGTCATATTGGGTTCCACTTTGAAACTGTAGTATTATCTGTTCCTGTCTGCTGGCCTGGACAAATTCTGAACTACCACTCTACGTAGCTATTTCAGCCCAAATAAGAGATTTGAATGCTAATTCTGCTCATTGAATTCCGTTTCCTGGAAAAGGAAGGTCACATTTTAGTATTAAAAGGCCCTAGATCATGTACCTGCAGATTTATCACATCACCATCTATCTCTTCTTCTTTAGATTAAGCCAATACAATTTGTTCAGTTTTCTTTGTGAGTGTTGTTTAGGGGCTGCCATGGTCCTTGCAGTTCTACTTTGGACTCCTCCCAGCTGATCTCTGTCCTGCAGGTTGGTGTTTGAGTTCTTGTTCCAATGTGCCAAGAATACAGACTGCTCATTTTTGGCAGTGCTAGTCAAGAGCACTGCAAGTGACACTTCTTTGCTTACTTTTTTTGGGAAGACTATCAAGTATTATTTCAGAAAATTTAATTTTATACATGTTTATTATAATTTCATTGTCTTTCTCTTCTTTTTCACCCCTCAGGATTTTCAGAGGGGAATTACTGGCACTTGCGTTTCCGCTGGTCAGGCGATGCTCCATCAGACCTTCTGAGGAAATTCAGAAACTATGAGATCTAAAATGAGAAACACACAAGAGCATGAGATCATCTGTTCAACAGTTCAGTATTTTTTTTTGCCACCAGTTATAAGTTATTTGTATTTTGTATTATTTGATTGTAATGTGTTGTTCCAATTAATGTCTAAATACTGATTTGTTACACGTGCTGTGAGCATTACAGATGAAGGCTTTTCTGTTTAATAAGCAAAGCCCTTTTCAGTATTAACATAAAGTGATTTTGTGAAGTTATCTAACATCTTATATATTGTTTCTTGTATTCTCAAATGTTGTGTAGTGATTCATATTTCTCTCAATAGTGTGATGTTATAAAAAACATACTCTCAGTAGAACCCTGCACTCCAAGGTATCCTATTCAGTAATGATCTTCCAAAAGCTGTATGACGATGAACTGTGCTTATTTCTGAACTCTGTGCTCTGCTTCACTTCTCCATTGCATTGTACTCACTGCAGTGATTTATAATGTACTCATTACAAACTTGTAGGACAATTGTGGTCTTATGCTGTAGATGAAATAAGATGAAATAAGAAGATTCTTGTTATCCAAGGTCTCTGTGACAGATCAAGCGCTCCTAAAAATCACTTATTTTCTACCTTAACAAGTACACTTTTTGTACTAGCTATTTATTTTGGAAGGCAGTTCCAGAACTTTACTTCTCCAGATAGCAATTTTTGTTTTAAGATTTATTGGTGGAAAACTGATTCCCTGTGTACGTGTGCTAGCAGTGTCCTGTGGCTTCATAGCAATTTCCCTCCCTGCTCAGGTGTGGTAAACATGGTTTTATCAGGGTTTTGTAGGGTGAGGAATGAAAAATCAGACTAGTCAACACTAATGTGTACAAAATCTCACATGAAAAGTTTTTTATACTTTGGGCAACTTTTCAAATTCTACATTGTTGTTTATTTATTTTGTGTTTGTTTTCTGCTTTGCAATTTTGGCTAATATGTCAGATATTGACATTGTGGTTTTGTGCAGGCAGATAATTCCATCAGCAGCAAATAAAACTGCTTGCCTACAGAAAAGGGGTTGCTTTCATCTTTTTAATTAAATCCTCCACCCACCACAGAGATTCCTTTGGAATTTCTTGTTATTTGTCACCTGAGTGGGTAAAAACTTAAGGAGTCCAGTTACGAATCCTGGGCAGTGCAATGCAAAGTATAACCTGAAAGGTCCAGTGTTGTCCCCAGAGGGAAACAATCTGATGTCCATCTGTCCCTGGAGTGATGTGTCTGGCTCGGCCATGCTGTGCTGCCTGAGTTACTGTGCTCCTGCTGTTCGGGGCCAGTTTGCTACACACTGTGCCCCAAGAGCTGCCAGTGGAACCTGGGAATGGGTGTATCTAACTGACCTCAGGGGCATCTTCATCCTGGAGCTAGTCTGCTCCACAGGGGCTGATAGCAGTGTTGATGCTGCTTGTGTTTGTCCCAGTTTGGAAAAGCTGGAAGTACTGGTGGTGTGCTGACACAGCTACACTGACCCTAGAGAGTGCACAGCATTGGTACCAATGGGCAGTTTTATAGCACATCATTTTTAATTTTACATGCTTTTCCCTTGCATATTTTGCAGCTGAAAACGTTATGGAGATAAGATTAATAATTCTCTGTAACATCTGATGTATATATATCCATACTTCAATGTAACTACTGGGTTGGGGTTTTTTTTTCCCAATGCATTTGCTGCTTCACTTCATACAAAGGTATTTGCTCAAGAAAGATTTTGGTCCATTTTATAAAGAGGGACTGTAAATTATGTCAAACAGTAGTAACAGAAGAAACTCTTCTTGTATGTGAAGGATGCTAAGTAATAGGGAACAATTTTCCCTTTAACAAAAAGATTGGGAATGCAGCCAGCTGGAGTACTTTAAATCAGCTAGTAGCCCAGATTCTCCTCTCCCCATTTCACTTGCCAGCAAAGGTAAAAGGGAGTAGTTGGATGGGTGATTTAGCGCCTAATGAGCTGGTTTCCCTTGAGAAGTGAACATACAATAGACCTTTGAACAGCAAACTAATAGTTTGTGTCATTAAAACTGATGTCATTATTAGCCAATTATTGCGTGGTTGGTTTTGGCAAAGAACCTTTGGATGTTTGTTCTGGATGAATAATTGCAGTTATTTGGTAGGCTCTTAGCCCAGCAAAAGCTCATGGGCGAACTTGTGTTTTGCAACAACCTGCTTGAGATCAGTGCTGTAATTTGTGTTTGCCCTCGCAGAGAGGGCAGGTTATAACTGGTGCTCCGGTACATCAATACCACCACTATCACCAATACAGACTTTTTTTTTTCTATTTCTGTATATGTTCCACTTGAAATGGTCCAATTTTCTGTATTTCTTGAGTTGAATTAACCTGTTCCTAGCACCGCAAACCCAAAGAGGAGGAGCCTGTGTAGCCTGTTTTGCTTTTTATTACCCCCAACCTGGTGGACCTCACCTGCTGGCCAGTAACAACTGTTAACTGGAGTAAGTGGGCAGCCCAGTTCTCCCTCATGTTAGAAAGTAAAGAAACAAGCACCTGACAAATTAGTCAGTGTTAGATCATTCAGGGGCCACCCCTCAACCATAAACTGCTTATCTGTTTTTTTTAATATATAGTATTTTTAGAAGATTTTTGCTAGTAGCATGAGAAAATCCAGCAAATGTCCCACCTGACATCTCACCAGCAATAATGTGGTGCCTTGGCCCCGCACTGGTGAGCACATAACATACTTCACATGCTGAAATTTCAGCTGGGGCAGGGCTTGTGAGGTGCATCCCAGGCTCTGTGAAGGTGAGAGCAAGGCAATAGAATCAAGTGTATGAGGTTTTCAGGGGCCCACAGAGATTTTAACTCTCTTTGCAAAGTGGGAACAGCTGTAAAGGGCTGGCTGTGGCGGTGGGGAGCAACAGCAACAAACCCAGACACTATATATTAGATTAGGGCCTGGGAGTCTCAGGCTGGGGGAGGGCAGCTCTCTGCAAGACATGGTAAGCTCCTATTTTCTTCTTTAACTCCCCTTGTGAGTTGCTTAGGTGGGTAACAAGGGGCCCTGCGTGTTTTGGGTATTTGAGGGGTCTGATTTACTGTACTTTGTTATAGTTCTGAATGATTTGGTATGAAAATAAAGAGAGTTGTGAGATGAGTCCAGTCAAAAGTGTTAACAAAACCTGGCCATTACTGGACTTGTGAAGGATGAAGAGTTTTCATGTGGAAGTTATGACATAGCAGATGGGGTGCAGGTATATTGTGATAATGATGATAAAATACAGAGAATAAAGCACATTTTTTAATGCTGTGTTTCTAGGTCTTTGAAGCAATTACAAACAGTTTTGTAAAATCAGAAATTAAGCAACTATTTAGCCACCTGTTTACAGTGAAACATTCTTGAATTATATAAAATTACTATATTTTTATTTACTGCTGTTAGGCTTTTGCAAGTGCTGCATATATAAGATTGTCAAGAACTAGAACATTCTCAAACTTTTTGTTTTGCCAGTATTTGCCAAGTGATGGTGTAAGAGTTAAAGTTTGGATGATGAACACAGACAGTATATAACTTAAAATCTCAGGCTGAGTAATGCTGAATGCTAGGTAAGGTCATTTCTTGATTGTTTGTTTTCTTCTTTAAATGAGATTTTTAAAAAGGGACGTTTATATGTTTTATAATAGAAGCAAGTATCCTGATTATTAAAACAGATATTGGGTATCTTTAATTTCCTGAGCATGAACATTGCTATCTTACCTTCCCAGCAGGCTCATCTCTCATTTCAGGATATGAAAGTGTAAGCAGTGAGGCTGCTGTAAAGCTGATGAAATTACACAGCAAAAGATAAAGCAACTCAGTAGGTTGTTGGGCTGTCACTGTCAGATGAGCAGATGCTTATCAGTTAGTTTATGCTGGGTACTTTTATTGCAGCCCAGTGCACGCACTCACCGTGCTGTAGGGAGAGTTGCCAAGCCCTGCCCGTGATGGCAGGCACTGGGGTGTGTTTGTGCTTTCACCTTTGCTGTATCAATCTCATCTCCCTCCCGTTGTTAATGAAGATGAGACTCTGCGTATGCTCTGGTTGTCCCAGCTTTGAAGGGCTTGTGTCTGAGTCATTACACTGGTGCACAGTATACAGCCTAGGAACTCCTACACATTTTAGGTCTCTGATGGATATCCTAACCTGCCGCACCTGATGGATGCTGGAGAAAATGAATTTTGTTTCCTCCATTCCATCTTCACAGTGATTTGCTTTTTCTCCCTCCTTCTGGCGGACCAGTAAGGGAGAGGAGTTACTTCTAGAAAATGAAATTTGCTGTCAATGTTCAGAAAGTTTCCAGTCTTGACCTGTATTATGGTTCTCAATGCCTCTGACAAAATGATTTGCTTGCTGCTTTGTCAGAAATGCTTCTCTTGGCACCAAGGACAGACAGCTTTGCTAAGGAGATGCAGTTTGACCCCTGGGCACCATTCCTCACACAAATTATGTTTACTGTGTTAGGATTGTCAGAGCTACTCATTCACTAGCTGAGAATTTCCTCAGAGCCCTCAGATTTTTGCTGCGTAGAGGACTGTGAGCTCCTCCTCTTCCTCACAGACATTGTGTGACTGATATTCATGGGTGGGGGTGAGCAGGAGAATGAGCAGGAATGGCCAGAGGAGTAAGAGACTGTGGCAGTTGGTTGGGTCTGGGTGCCTTTGGTCCCTGCCTTAAAGGGATCTGAGCCTTCCCCAGGATTCCCATGTCCATCCTTGGCCTGCCACTGCCAAGGCACTTGCATGTGCCCTAACAGAAACAAACACCTAAACCTGAAATTCCTGGAAGCCTCGCTAGGGAACACTTTGAAATGTTCATTTTGCTGCTAGCTTGAACAATTTTTTGTTTGTTCCCTCTTTCTTTTATTTTGTTCTCAGCAGGGATAACTCAGTGTTTCCTCTTCTTCCCCTGCCTCTGTTTCTTGGTTAAATTAAGTTGCACTAGCAAAATACGCTAGAAAAAATGGGTTTGCATGTGTATTTATGTTGGGTTTTTCTCTTGTCTTTAAGAGAGAGAGAGGAGTGAAAAGTGGTTTTTTCTGCTCCGGCCTATTTTGACCTCTGCGGAAATGGTCTTTTTTTACATTTCCAGCTTTTTCTTTTGTGACTTTGCAAATTTGTCAGCCCTTCACTAGTGCTGGGGCCACACATATCAGGAGTCTGACACATCTGACTGGTGGGAGCTCAGTTTAAGTCAGTCAGGGATGACTTGAGGGGCAGGGGAATGCTGCCTTGTTTTGTTTTTCCGTGTTATTAGTGACATCATAACTTCTGTGGGGTCTTTTTCCCCCTCCTCACCATATCATGTGTGTGTGTGTGCATCATACATGTGCAGAGGTCATAAAAGGCAGGGAAAGATGATCTAGGGCCCCCCTCACTGGAGGTCCAGGAGGAATCAGACTGGCTTCCTTCAGGAAAGGGAAGGTTTGACAGATTAAGTCCATTCCTTATAGACAAGCCTGCTGCTAGTAAGATTTAATTTATTTTGTATCAGCTGTAAGGCATGAGGCAGGACGATAGCCCTTTGGGCAAATCAGGACACTCTTTGTTTGTAAGCTATTGGATGAGTCCTGAGCTTTGCAGTTGGATGCTGCTTGTCCTGTCTACAGGAAGCTGAAAAGTTGAAAGAACACTGAACCCCAGGGCTCTTATCACTGGTTTGAAATGCAATGCCAGAAACTTGCCCTAGGACCTACTGCAGCTTTGGTGCTGCTGTTATTTCTGGGGGAGTAGGGGAGGAGCAGGTAGGCATGGCCTAGTGAGCTGCAATAGGATAATCATCATAGGGGCAACAAAGATGATAAAGGGATTGGAGCATCTCTCATGAGAAAAGGCTGAGGGAGCTGGGCCTATTCAGTGTCAAGAGGAGATGGCTGAGAGGGGACCTTATTAATGTGTATAAATATCTAAAGGGGGGTGTCAAGAAGGTGGAGCCAGGCTCTGCTCCGTAGTGTGCAGCAATAGGAAAGAGGCAATGGCCAGAAACTGAGGCACAGAAGTTGCACCTGAGTATGAGGAAGAGCTTCTTTCCTGAACAGTGACTGATCTCTGGATCAGATTGCCCAGAGATCGTGTGGGGTTTCCCTCACCGGGGATATTCCAGAGCCATCTGGACATAATCCTGTGCCCTGTGCTCTGGTAACCCTGCACTAGCAGAGGATCCACTGTGTGCCTTCCGATGCCGTCCCACATAATCTCTCTGGAGGCCGTAGAGGCACTTAGCGGCGGGAGGTGACGCGAGGAGTAAAACTGCACATTGCAGGGAAATGGGAGAGGGCCAGTAAAGAACAAAAAAACCGAAGCCCCTCCGGGCCGCAGCGAGCAGGGTTCGAACCTGCGCGGGGAGACCCCATTGGATTTCAAGTCCAACGCCTTAACCACTCGGCCATCGCTGCTGATGCTGCTTTTGAGCCCGGGCTGGCACCTTATAGGGCGTTCCGCCCGCCACAGGCCCCGCCCCCAGCCCGCGCAGCCAATGGGCGCTTCCGGCGCTGCCTCCTCCCCCCAGCAGCAATGGCGGCTGCGGCTCCGCGGCGGCGCAGCAGAAATAATGTCCGAGTCACACTTTTGACGTTTTCAGCCTGAAATGCAGAGGCCGTGTCTGCTCCTGCGAAGTTAACCTGCACGCCTGAGTCTGATAGGGAGGAGGCAGCCAGGAACTACTCCAAGAGACAGTAACCATTAGGTGTTGCACTAACTTCTACAGCGGCGTTAATATTTTTCCTGGTTCTACTATTCCTTTCAACTATTACAAAATGTCTCTATCATATGACTTTTAGATGTAGTTTAATAAGCTGTAGATATTTTTTTTAACCCTAGCAACAGTTAATTGTGCCAGCAGTAGTACAATGGAAATTAAATTTAACTTGACTCCCTACCTGTGCTGCAATGGGTAAAAAGAATAATTTTACCTGATTTTTTATTCCTGTTGTCAGAGCTTTGGTTTGTTTGGTTTTTTTAAAGTAGCTGGAGTGATATTGGTGACTGTGCTTCCCTCCCTCCATTTTTTTGGTATGAATTATTGATCAAGAATAATTTTTAATCTTTAATTTGCCTCAGCATGAAAAATATTGGTGTATTAGTAAAGATCTTAAAATAGGCTTATGAAAATCGTCTGTTGGGACTTTTCTCTGGAACCTTACCTTGAGAGACGTAGAGGACAGACAGACATTAGAAAGCACCAGGTGTTTCTATACTTTTTAAAGAAGAGGGGTGGAGTGAGGAAAAGCAGTGCTTTCAATGCACCACATTTAGCTGATGGGAAGATTTGGAAGAAAGGAAGATTGTCAGACGGTGTTTGCTGGTGAAGAAACAAGGTTCTGGTCTGAGTTCTTTGGGTTCTGGTGCCATCCCCTTTGGAGCACTGTGTACTTAAACAGGCTTTTGTGTGGTGACACAGCCAGAGGGGCCATGTGTGAATTGCCCACCCGGAAACCCCAAATGGCTGGAATAGCCAATCCACTTCTGAAACCAGGGAGATCTGAGGGTTGGGATCTGGAGCTTGAGGGAATTCTCAACTTCAGTTTTCTCCATCAGACCTTGTTGGAAGGTGAAACCCTAAAGCCCAACCATTCCGGGCCCAGAGGCTTCTGCCAGGTTGCAGCAAACACAGATATTCGAGCAATACGTGCAACATCTGAGCCTCTGAAACCTGGAAATAGACTCAGTGCTCTTTTTCTCTCACAATTTGCAATGTCTAACTTCGATGTTTTGAATTTAGGAGCCTTTATTTCCTACCAGAACTAAGAAAAAACTTACTTTTTTTTCTTTAAACAGTAATTGCTCTATTTGTGATCAGGTATAGGACTGGAGATAAAATGTGCAGTTTCAGTAAAATACAGTAAATCCCGAAAGGTGGCTGAGAGTTGTGTAGAAGCCACGCAGTATGTCATATTTAACCACTTCCATTCAGTTGAGCACTGACAAGCTCGGTGTCTGTCTCTGTGGAGAAAGCTTTCCTTGATCGAGGCTGGAGTGACCTCCAGTGTTGTTAGCGCAAGCTGCAAGTGCAGAGCAGAGTGAGCGTGCAGGCACGGCGAGCAGAAAGAGCAGCTTCCAGCTCTTCCATGTACCGATCCTTGCGAGGAACAGGGAGCAAAAAGGGCTTAGGGTCGCAAGCAGAGTGCTAATGCAGTAAGTGTATTTTGAAAGTAAAGTTACCTCCCAGAGGAATCTTTAAAGTTTTATTTCTTAATCACTTAAAACTAGCGAGATCTTGACACTGGAATAGATAACAGAGATAAGTCTGGTTTAGAACTGCTATATAAAATAATGGTTCTAGGGTAGAATTGCCTGTATTTTTTTTGTGGTTTTAATTGATTTCAGTGAAGAGGACAGATACTGAAAAATTTTCAATGGGACACAGACAGATTAACCAACCAGCAGAAAAAAATGCACAAATGATTTCTTTAGAAATACAGGACTGAGCCCCAAGCACTTCAATCCTTCAGGTTTCTTGTCTTTGTTGACCTTATGTGCAATGTCAGTTTTGTAGTGCTTGTTCCATCCCTTCTCCACCATCTTCTCTGTGGCCTTTTATTTAATTGATCTCTATCAGCTTTACAAATTCAATAGTTTCAACATTTATTCCTGTTAGAAATCTATCATGCTTGCAACAGAAAAAATAATTGGATTCTGCCTAAGTTGGCAGGTATTTACAGCAATGTCAGTAGAAAAGCAACTTTGTGCTTATGTGTAACTTAGAATATTCAAGAGTAAATTTTACATCTCCCTTGAAGAATGTGAATGAAATAATGACCCCAACATCAATTTTGTATTGCAACAGATAATGCTTGCACCACTAGACTACAGAATTTCATGTTTTCTCCCTGAAGAAACTAATAAATAATAGTAGGAAAACTAACGCCACATACTTAAATATATTTCTTCTGTATTCCTCCTGTCCTGTCTATTAGCTTTGTAGATAATTTAACAAAGCTGATACCATACAAACAATGAAAATAATAATTTACTGTAGAAAATTCTATATGGCTGAAATTTCCCATTCTATTGAATGCCTAGGAATGGATTTGAGGACAATTTCAGGTAGAGAATAAAAAGTGGCCTCATTCATTTAGCCAGGACATGTCATACTTCTTGTTTGTTTGTCAATGATGACAAAATTTGTTGTGATACAATAGCTGCTGGGCTACTTCCATGGAATTAATTGGTATCCCATTGTATTTTTTATAAACGTTACCTAGAAAAGCAACAACATTTTCTGCTAGTTAGGTAAACCAAACTGTTCTTGTCGTGCTGGTCCTTTCTGCTCAAGGATTTGAGGCTGCTGGCAAGGTAGCACTGAGAAAGTGCTGAAGCTTTTGACTGATGTGTTCATTGAATGCAAACAGAGCTGCAGCTTCCTGTGCATCTGTGTGGCTCTGCTCACAGATGCTTAATCAACTTAAAGCAACATTTTAAATGACGGCAGTGTGGCATCTGTCAACACAAGTGTGTGAATAAACAGTACTGTTTGCTAATCCTGCTTATGAAGCTAAGTATTAATTGAGGTGTCTAAACATCCATGCATATGCAAAAAGAGGCATACAATTTCATCCTGAAGCTTTTATTTTACTGTTGGAAATATGGCTCTTAACAGACTGTAGAATCTGCTTTTGCCTCTAATCCTCTCATATGCTCAGTAATAGATCATTTTTAGAAAAATGCTATTAGTTCTGCTTAAATTTTAATGTAATTACAGGCTCAGTGTTACAAGATAATCAAATTATATCACTGAATGATGTTGTAGGTGTCAATGCAGCCAAATGTTTTGTTGCATTCTTATTTTTAATAAATAGTCATAGCAAATTTAAGCATCTGTATGCTACTGGATTGGAACCTTTTCCCTGAATACATTTTTACCAGATTTACTGGGTTTTAAACAAAAAGCATGTTCCGTCTTCCTATTTGCAACTGGTTTATTCAGACATTTCCTACATTGTTGTGAAAACAGAAAGCAGGTAAATGGATATGCTTTCAAAATCTGACTACGCTAAATATCAAATGAAAATGCTATTCTGGGCCAAAAATACCCTCATGGTAGGTTTATTAATTAGACTTGGCTTTCATAATGTGTCTGCAACACCACAAAGAGTAACAAATTTACCACCTGTGTGAAAGTAAAATACGCTTCTGTTGCCCATTCTGCTTGACTTTTGCCCCCATTCTGAGCACAGATCCCCATGTGGGTATGGAGACCCTGATCTACTTATCTTTTGTAGTCATCAAATCTTAAAATACATGACTTCTTGTTTATTTTTCATGTAATCATATTTTCCAGTTTTTTCCCCCCATAAAAAGAGACTGCATATATTGTTTTAAATAGTTGTGATTAAAAACTGTGATTTTGCTGAGTTTTACAGGCTTTTTTTCCCATTGTTACTACAGAGAGGAATTATGATATTGGGTGGAACCAGCAGGTGCACCTTGTGTTAGTACCTCCAGATTAGTAGAAGCTTTAGAAATGAAATGAGATAGTGGCCAATTACTAAAAAACCGCTTCATCAGAAAACCTCCCTGTTGGTTAGTGGTTGGCTTAGTCACACCTGTGCCTAAACTTTAAATCTGTTTGTAGTATTGGCTGGTTGCAACTATCCTGGTAAATAAGCACTTTAATTCCTATTATGCATCAGGGATAGATCACAGCAGTAAAACTTTCCAATTCTTTACACAATGAAAATGGAATACTTTGTATGTTTTGAATTGTGAGACCTTGAATGAAGGAAAGCTAAAACTCAGTAACAGAATAAAACCAACTTTAATTATGCTTTTGAAGCAATTTACCATGGGTTTTTCTGCTCAGTGTCCCTTTTTTTCAAAGCAAGCTTCTACATAGGTATGATTTTACAGTATTAAAGACTTACCTCCTGTTAGCATTGTACTTGTGCAGAAATCTATGGTGTACAGTATTAGCACTCATGGTTTAAGGTTTGATTTTATAGGTCTATATTGTTGCTGATTTCTGTCACTGATAGGCTGCACGTGGAAAAACACAGTGATAATGTGCTTTTGTTGAATTGTCTGAGAACTTTGTGATCTTCATGAATAATCTTTTTTAATCTTTGGCTATTCTCACCTTTATAGCCTACATTTCCTACTCAAGAAAAATATTCCCGGTGAAAATTCCAAAAGAGAGTTTGAAGAAACAAAGCTTGAGCAATGGAGGTTTTGAGATTTGTGTAAATCCCAAGAACTGAGTTTGGGAACTTCAGGCACTGCTGTTTAGTTTCTGACAGTTATGGTGATATGATTAATTTTGCAATTTAAGCTCCCAAACTGCTAATTTCATACTGCATGGTTTCTCAGTAGGAGTGGATTATTAGTGCCTTGTAAGCAGGCTGTTTTTCAAGAGTCATCTCTTTAAATAATATTATTTATTGTTTGTATAAAATTATATCTTATGGATTCAATATAGTTCTGACAAGCCTGATTAAATAATAATGTACAAATGGGAAATATATTAACTTAATGCTTCCATTAGAAGTAAGTACATTTTGAAACAACTGAAAATAGAAAATGGAAATTATTAATTACTGGATTTACTTACAGATAATAGCTGAAGGGAAATGGAGAGTCAGAATACTGGAATGTGCTCTCTGTAAAAAAAAAAAAAAAAGAGATTTAGTTCTGAACTGTTTTGAGTGACGGCTAACATCAAAAGTTATTGCAGGAGTGCGAAGTTTTGTTAAAGAATCTGATTATAAAACTTTCTTTGGCCTAGCTTGATCTAAGGTATTTAAGAAATTATGATGCCATCTATACTGGTGGGCACAGGGTTATGTCTAAGGTCCTGTGTCTGGTCAGACAATCTGTCCATGCCCTGATGCCATTCTGGGGCTACATTTAGCCACTCACCAGTTAGGAATTTTTGACTTGCCTTCTGTGAGAATGAAATCCAGGTACAGGAGATGCATAAGTGTGAATCAGTCAGGTTCCTTACCTGGATGATCACTGGCCAAGACTGGGATTGTCTTCATCCAAGGCAGATACAAGTACTTTATTTGATATAAAATTTGCTTTGTTTTCATGACTATCTTGCTTGATGGATTAAGTTTTCAACGTGTTTGCAACAAGTGAAGGGTCTGAATAGGTTTAGCTCTCATTCAAAGCTGTGAAATCCTATCCAGAGTCTTATCACAAAACATAAAAAACGAGCACCTCGTCTGGTGAACCGAACTGGAGTGCGAATCATGGGAGACGGGAACGACCTACTACCTGAAAAAAATAGCGTATGTCAGAAGGGAGAATACGTGAACACTGACAGAAAATTATTTTAAATCGACCCCAACCAAGAGCCTTAGTGCATACGTTCCCTCTGTGAGCTACCTGTCAGGGGGCGAAGGGAGAGCGGCGGGACCGTCCCCTCGGCGTAGAGCGGAGCAGGGCGTGACCCCACCTCAGGTCAGACCCCTCCCGTCGAGTCAGAGCCCCTGCGGGCCCGCCCCCCTTCCCTCGGGTCCCCTCAGGTCTAGCCCTCCCTCAGGCCAGCCCCGCCCTCTCCCCTCAGCTGCGCGCCCCTTCCCCCTCAGGCCAGGCGCGCGCGCCCCTCAGGCCAGCCCCGCCCTCTCCCCTCAGGTGCGCGCGCTTTCCCCCTCAGGCCAGCCCCGGCCTCTCCCCTCAGGTGCGCGCCCCTCCCTCAGACCAGCCCCACCCTCTCCCCTCAGGTGCGCGCTTTCCCCC
>VZRL01007031.1:1081174-1126231 GCA_013397895.1 Origma solitaria
CCTCCCTCAGACCAGCCCCGCCTTCTCCCCTCAGCTGCGCGCCTCTCCCTCAGACCAGCCCCGCCTTCTCGCCTCAGGTGCGCGCTTTCCTCCTCAGACCAGCCCCACTCTCTCCCCTCAGGTGCGCGCCCCCCTGTCAGGCCAGCGCCGCCCTCTCCCCTCAGGCGGGGCGCCCCCCGCTCAGTTCAGCCGTAGTCGGGGTGTGTTTCCGAGCCTGCCTCAAGGAATGAGGGAAGAGCACCTGTGTCGCGTGGAGGAGGAGAAGAGGACTGGAAGCAGTGAGCTGAGTATGTTGGAAAGCAGGTAGTAACAGGAACATGTGTCTTCTGCAGGCTGGGTGGCAGACAGCCCCTTCAGTTTAGAAACTGGGGAGGATCTCGGGGCAGAGAGGCGTAGGACTGTCCCCTACTTACAGAGGAGAGAAATGTGGCTCAGAGAGGTGTTTCTGCATACTCTGGTCTATACTGGACCTGGTTGCCTTTTGCTTAGAGGTTTTCTCATTTCAAACCGACTTCTGTGGCATGAATGCTATGACCATGCAAGTAGGCACAAGTGTATTTTATACAGGGGTTTGAGAGATCTCTTTCAGTGTAGTGATTTCTGCTTTTGTCCGTCTTGCCCTGGAAGTGGATGTAGTTGCCCCTGCTGCCCCATTTCTGGCATTTTAGTACAAGCACTCCTCTCAACCTTATCAGCAGCTGCCTCTGCAACATTTGGAAGTGCTTTCAGGGCCTTTTGTGACAAGGTGCTTGTTTTTATTGGTTTGGGATGGCAAGAACCTTGTTCAGACCCTGCCAATTCTGACTGCTGCCCTGAAATTATCAGGGCTTTTGAAGTAATCCCTCTTAATAAGCACCAGGAATTGGAGAGAGGTGCCTCTCTGGTTGTGAGAGGTGTCTCAGCATAGGTGTTTAGTGCCACTTTAGGCACTTTTGGCCTCACGCAGCCCTGGCGTATGAGGTGGAAGTCTGTGGGAGACCTGGGGTGTCCAAGAGTTTTTTATGATGGATCCTACAGTATCTAATATGGCACTAGGTGCTTATCTTCAGCAGCTGGTCCCATTCCTCATTTGATAACTCAAGATGATGGGATAAAAAACTTAAAATAAAAAGAGCATTTTCCACACCTCTCCTTACTGAACCTATCAAAACAAAGAGGGTTGTTGTTCACTTCTAGAGTAATTTGCTTCATAAATGAAACACTGATGGCAGTTACAAAGATATAATGGTTAAAAAAGTGTAATAGGTATCATTTACATAACTCCACTTGTCTATTGAATTTTTCAGTGAAGTGAATTTCATTTTTGTTCTTAACTTTCAAATAACATTCATGAGGTAAATGAGAGAGCTAAGAAATGCTGAGAAATACTAACTGCAGTTGGTAAGATTTATACTTGCATTGCATCATATAGTTTTAATATAGTACTCAGAAAATTAAATCTTACTCCAGCAGCTTTTTTATCTGTCTGTTGTTCATGTCGTCTAAATTCATGAGTTGCAGTTGATGAACAAAGGAATTTTTTCAGTGTTTAAGCTTGCAATATAAACCTGAGAGGAATGATTTATGAATAAAATTGTAATATGGCAATACCAGGTACATTTCCCCATAATAAATTATTATATAATCTAGGAAAGTCTGCTTAGTTTATATGAACAATATTTGATGCTTTTGTATCCATAATTCATTTTGTTGCATTCTTCCTATATATCTTAAAGTGCAGAAGAAATTGAAATCAGTTGGCCATTGCATGACAGGGCTTAAATATGATTGATGTCCTCGCCCCCATTCCTTGCAACTGTTCCAGTACTGTCTTTTATGTATATCCAAGTCTTTTTTTTTTTTTTTTTTTTCTCCTGCCTTCTGCATAGTCACAGTATGTGCTTCTTCCTTCCTTGGGTTTGGCGGTTTTTTCCCCTTACTCCTTGTTGAGTCTCCCCAGTGCTGTTAGGTGGTGTCAGGTTACCTCAGCTTTTGGTCTATCTGTGCCTTTTTTACCTCTAAGTCAACTAAAAATAGCCAAACTACTTTGGTTGAAATTTTCCAGAATGAAAATTCCGCCTGACACGTGGACCTCATACAGATTTTCAGACTGAATTGTTTAAGAGTTGTAGTCTTGCACAGAATAGATGCAAATATTGAGCAACCTCTGCCTTTTGGGAGTTTCAAGAGGGTTTTTTTTTTGCTGTGTGCACTATTGTAAACTGCACTTCAGGGTACTCTAATTTGTTATATTAGCAAATTAGCAAAACTTCACTCATACCCATTTTTCAAATGGCTGTGTTGGTGGAAAACCTTAGTGAGATTATCAGTCTGGAAGTGTGTTTTGAGTGTTTTTTGAAGGTGAATGAAGGAGATGTTCATTGCGTCTGTGTTTGAGTGGGGATTTCCAGTAGCAGCTTTTGTTTTCCTTCTTCCCCTTTCCCTTCTCGTGTTCAGCCTAAACCTCATTGACTTTTGAGGGGGCCTTGCCATTGACTTGACTGGTGTCTGATTTAGGTTCTGAAAGCCCTGTGTCAAACCTAGTTTGCAAGACTAGGAACGAGCTTGGGTGTCTCTTAAGCGGTGTTTTCAGTAGCAAGTTGTCAGTGAAGTCAGGCGCTGCCACTTTGGGAGGAGTTCCAATTGAGTGCTGCCCTCCCATTTTGTTTCTTGCAGACTGGGACTGACCGGCAACCAACCACTTGCAGGATCACTGTCGGTGCCTGTGGAGTCCAGCTGCATCAAGAGCAGTTCTTCACAGAGCTCTTTCTAGGAATTTCTTTAGTTAGTCTTGATTCAGAAGGTAAGACTGATGAAGAATATAGCCAATTTTCCTCTTAGTCGAAGTACATGAAGCTGTAAATAGAACTATATTAATAATAATTTCAAAAGTTAAAAAAGTTAAAAGGCTGTTCTTAGCCAACTTTCTGAAAAATGAACTTCTAAACATGATTTAAAAAAAATTCTGAGTATTTTTAAAATATTCTGAATGTTTGGAATATTTTAAATCATCATGGTCTTGTCACTTTAAGCCAGTAGCCGAAGTTGTACGATGTGTTTGCATATTTTCCAAATATGAGAAGCCATTTTGAAATATTGGAAAAGGAACAATAAAATGTTGCATGGATGCTATTATTTTTAAAAGTTTAGCTTACTTCCTGGTACTTTGCTGGGTTTTGCACCTAATTGAAGGAAGGTTTATGTAAATGTATGTTTATCACACCTCAGTGTGAAAATAATGGCTAACTGCACAATTTGATAAAATAAAAAAAAATCAAAATATAAAATATATTTATTACAATAGAGGGATAAAGGAGGGCTGTTATATTCAGTGTAACATTCTGAATGTTTCAAAACCATTATGTGCACACTTTTCAGTTAAGAAAAATTGAAGGCAAGAGCTGTGTTTGGAACATAGTGAAGCTATGCCAAAGATATCCAACGGCAAAGAATTACACATCATGACTGGCATTTAGAAAAATACGTAATGAATTCTTAATTGTTTTCCCTGTTCCAAATCCGTTGATCAATTTTGGAGAATTAGTTCACCTTGGAACAAAGTTTGATTGTTTTTTGGATTTTTTTTTCCTTTATGGTTGCTTTTCAGCCAGATGATTTTGAATTGAAATGTGAGTGGAGGTCAGAATGGGCTGGAATGTCCTTAGTCCTTAGTTTTGAAGTTGTTTCACCAGGAGTGCCCTATCAGCTCTGTAGCGTTTTTCTGCTGAGCTGGGTTTGAAACTGGTTGTAAGAATTGATAAAGGAAATAGGGTGCTGTGCAGCACTGGGAACCCCACTGGAAGAATTAATCTGCATGTTGAGGTCTGTCCATGTTTGCAGGTATGGTGTGGTGGGATTGTGACTTTGCTTAAATACTGTTTTCTGTCCCTTTTTATTAGATTGTGCTTTTGTAAGTGCTAGGGAGCCACTTGCTAGCATCCAAAGTGAGGCAGTTTCTAAGAACCATTTCTCTTTTATTTTCATGCATATCTCAGAGTCAATATTTTATATANTTAAAAGTATCAGTCACCTTTGCTACCTTTAATTTTGGGGTTGTTTCCCGCATGTCTGTAAGCAGTGGGGGGAAAGAATACTGTTCTAGAATACTAAAACACTATTTGGGTCACTGTACAAGACAAATAATGCAAAACTTGGTATCAAATTGAAAATAGTTAGATAAGATGGTACATGATGGTGGAGCATCCTGGGGTAGTGCATAGGTATGTAGCAACCACATCTGTTGGCAAAATCAGTAGCAGCCGTACAAAGAGAAGAAAGAACCCTGCTTTTTTATCTCACTGCAATTGAGACAGACTTTTCTAAGCAGAACAGCAGAATGCAATGTTGTAATAGGTAACTGTCAGCAAGTAGCAAAAAGGGGAAGTGGGGAATTGCATTTAACATAAATAAAATTTAAAACCTTTTTGTAGCGTATAATGGAATTTTTGTTGTCTGTTTTTTTAATGAGTTGAACAACATCCTATTTTTAGTGGAAGGTCAACTTGAACTTTATTTGAACAGAGTCTCTGGTCCTGAACAGAGATAGGAACACTTTAAATGTGATAACAAAAGGGAGGGCTTGGAGCCAGACCTTCTTAACCTATCATCGGGAACTCAGATAGCCATCCATGTAAGAACTGTGTGCCACTGAAATTGAGAAGAGTCCTTGTTCTGGTCTCAAACTGCATGCAGTGAAAATAGCACTGAGATTCATGTGAAAGGATTTTGGTTTTTTCTTTAAGAATTTAAAATGGATCCAAAAAGTATTAATGAAAAAAAAATTGATAAAATGCTGCCATCTGTTGTCGCACACCTTCTTTGTGTGTTTATTTTTTTTAAAGTGAATGCTTTTTTAGTTCCTTAAATACTAGAACTCTGGTTTTGAGACCAGAAGCTCCAGTACCTGCAAAAATGTACATGGAAGAAATGTTACAAACATAAGAGTCTTAAAGTATTTCTAGACTGAGCAATATTATTTTAATTCTGCTGTCACCCATAATGGTGTATATCCACTAGAGCTCCACTGATCAGTGAAATTATTTAGTTTACTGGTAATGTAGTGAGATACTGTCAGGTTCACAAGTTTCTATGCTTTTTTTCATTCACTGAAGATGATTTTTCTTGCACTGGCTGCAGGCTCAGGACTGTAACACATTTTTTTTCATAGCTGTTGGTTGAGAACAGTCCAGCACGCCAGTACAAAGCCAAAAGCTGTGTAGCTGCTTAGGCTGTAGGATTCACACTTCTGCTGGAACATCTCCTGGAATTTGTTGGTGTCACAGCTGGCTGGAAGTGTGTGCATTCACCAGAGGAAGGATTTTGAGAGGATGTTTAAGGGAGATGATTTCTGACCATCCTAGGAATAAGCAATACTAGTCTCTGGGTAACATTAACATGTGAGTGTGGAAGAAAAGATTACGTTCTATAGATTTATAGTGTAAATTGTCTCTGAAAATGTTCTACTCTCCTCAGCCTGCTTTTTGGCCTTAGTTAAAGAAAGTGTGAGTAAGGTGCTTCAATGTCTGTTACGGTTTTATTCCAGTCCTCTGCCACTGCCATTCTCTGTGATCTTGAGTAAATAATTTTTCCTCTGTGATTCTGTTTCCTTATGTGATATTGGAACACAACCTCTGCTTGAAACAGTGCTTTGATAGAAAGCACTGTAGGAAAAGTAAACATGATTACTAAACAAGGAAAAGAGAGTTTGTTCTGAATGTTATAAACATGGGAAAAATTTTAAATTTTTGTTTCACTAGATATAAGAAAATTTTCATGAGACAAGTTTGTTGAGGTGTGATGCTTTACCCCACCTCAAAAGTTTTTTTTCATAAACCTTGATTAAACCTTTTCATGCCACTAGGTCAGTCATGACCCATTGCTTACCACGGGAGTTCTCCAATATCTGTAAAGAACTAAGCTTAGGCTCTTTTCTTTTTCTTGGTAGGTTGATTATAAGGTATCATGTATGGCATTATTTATGCTGAGAACTATGTTAAAGAACTTGGTGGAAATCTTACGTTCTTGAGAATTTTAACAGCTCTTCAGATATGGATTGAAGAAGTACTCTAGGGAGAAAGTAAACACAGGCAGAATTGAAAGGAAATGTAAAAAGAAGTGTTGTGTTTTTTACGATTTTAATTTCTAGGGCTGAGATTAAAAAAAAATCTTCCGGTTACTTCACTGCAAGCCTAAACCTAAATGCAAAGCCTGTTTAAATAAACTAACTTTCAGTGAATAAATGTTATTAATGGGTCTGACTTGCCACCTTCTCCACCTCTCTTTTGTAATGTCTGTGCATTAATAGACATGTTTCTTGTTGCTAGTGGCAAGAAGTGGTGAAATCTGACAGTTAGAGAGCAGCCTGACAGCTTTGTCTGGAAATTTAAATAATTTAGCAGGTGCTTTATAGTTTTCCCTGGTGTTAAGTGGGCCAGATCCTTTCCAGGGGTCGGAGATATTGCTCCGTTCCAGAGCATAGTCTGGCCTACAGAGTACAGCAGGTCTTCTGTTTGCAGTACAACAGCAGGGACTTTTCCTTGCCTGAGCTAGAACATTTTAGCATCCTGAATATCTTATTTCATGTGTCAGCTAGAGGATGAAAGAAAAATGCAGTAATTGTTTTTGTGGCTTCTATGAAGTCTGGTTTGCACTCACTGTACCGATTCTGTAGCAAAAGGGCTAATGAATTTTATTCCCAAAGTGGCGTTGATACCAATTAATGAAGCTGTATAGGAAATACTGAAATTAAGGGCAAATAATAAAAAAATTCTATTAGATATTCTCATCAATGTTTCATGTCTTGGAAATCCTCAGGTGCCCTGTCCATGTGTATCTTGGTAAAAAATACAAATCCCAACTACTTTGTTTTAACATTTCTTCATTTTTAGAAGGGAATAAGCCTTTGAATTCTATGAAATTGCTAGGATAATATATTGTATGTCAGTGTAGAGTACCATACAATAGAAAAAACAGCAGAGAAAACAAATTTGATGCCAAGTTTCTGGGTGAGAGCTTTATGAATCCCTTTGCTGTCCAGTTTAAGAGTCTGAGAGTGAGTCATTGCCTCCAGACTGAAGTTGGCATACAATCAGAATGTATGGGAAAACAGTTGCTGTGCTGAAAATTCCAAGAATAATCACTAGAAGTATAAGTAATTTCATGTTTCGTGTCATCTAATAGCTCAAAACCTTTTCAACTCTAATTTTTTTGGGCGTGCTTATGCTCTACTATATAGCTTTAAGGATACCCATCCCCCTGCCACCTCCCCAGCAGCCACTGTGTCCTGTCAGTCATCCTGAAATACACTGGAGAGCTTGTCAGGCAGTCCCTTGCAGATGCCTCAGAAGCCCAATAGTGAGCCAAAGCAGTTGCACTGAAGTTCCTAACACGAGGAAATTACATAGACAGTTGCTTTAGTGCTGAATATGGACCATATATTTTCTAGGATAGGTGAGTGATACACTCTTGGCTTTCTAACAATCTAGCAGGAAATGGATTCTAAAGTAAAGATTTTCTAATTTATGCAGAATGTCTTTGGCTCTGCTTTCTGACACTCATTAGTTTGTCTTTGTACAGTGTACTTATAGACTGTTTAAAAGTTGCAGGTGCTGTGTTCACGTTGCATTGCAGGTGGAAATAGACTTTGACTGTTTTTCCAGTGTCTTTTTCTTCTTACGCCAGAAGACTCAGCAGTTCGGACATGCCTGATGAAAAGACAAAATTTTCACTATCTTAAGGTTCATAGCAATGGTAGGAGTGTGCAGGTGGTTGCTTTTCTGGCTGTTCTGGGACACAACTGTATCTTGTAACACATGCTTAACATCCTAAGTGTTGTAAGAGCCGCTGGTGTACAGTGCTGAGATTGCCTCCTGTAAAGGTTAATCTAACTGAGTGTGAGGTTATACAGCCTTTTACCAAAATACCTCGCAGTCAAGGCCCCTGCTGTAATTAGGGGGATGTTATGTTGGAGTAGACAAATGCATTAAAAAAAAAGGAAGGTGGACTGTTTTGTTCCTGAGGCAAACATCAGATTTTGTCATCTTAATGAATATAATCTGGAAGGACAGAAGTTCACTTAGTAAGTGCAAATGCCAAAGAACATCCCAGCATGATCTTTATTGGCTGTGTATTTTTCTTTCTATCACCTATTATCCTTGCCTTAAATAAAAAAAAATTAAAGAATCAAATTTAAATATTGATTACCTAATATGGTATATAGTAGTAAGGAGAACCTGGTAAGTTAAAAATATGTAGTCAGGGTATCAAAGTAATTTAAGATCTTCTTGTTTTCACTGCAGTGGCTTGCAAAATTGTTTCCATCTTTTGCCTGCTTTAAGGAAGTTTCAGGAAGCATTAGAATTTTACTTTAAAATTATTGCTGGAATCAGCAAGTGAGCCCTTAAGTGAGTTATTTATACCTTAGAATATAATTGAAATTTTCAGAGACGATGTTTTTTGCAATTGACTTTCAGTTGATGATTCGTTATGGGCCCGACTCAATGCTAAAAGCTATTATTGGCTTAACTGGCTTTTGAACTCAGGGCTCAAGCAAAAAATAAAACTGCTGATATTAGACAATATGCTAAGGGTAAGAAACAAACAAACAAGGAAAACCCCAGAACAGTCCAGAAAAGGGAAAGCCATGACACATGGGTTCACATTTTTTCTGACCTGCAAAAATGGGGCTGGATTTGTAACACTTCCTGAGTTTGAGAGTGCCCTGTGGTGGGACTCTGGAGCACAGGGATCTTCTAGTAACAGGAATTGACTTTATTTACAACTACATCTTTATCTGCCAAATTTTAGAAAAGACCTGATCATTGCAGGTAACATGTAGTATAGGAAATTGTGCTGTGAGAATGGAGAGCAAGCAGTAAAGGTTTTATTTCTCCATTTTGAGTAATGCAGCTGACTCCTTTCTATCAAGGAATTGAGAGGAAGCCACTGCAAAGTTAAAGCATGACTTAATCTGTAAAAAAAAAACTTGAGTCATCTTGTGATTTCTTCAGATCTGAGTAGAAACACAAAGTGCTATCTCCATCCAGTTTGCCTGTCCCCTTGCAACTGATGTATGTTTGACCAGAAAAAAAATCACAGCAGTGTCGATACCATCTATTTGCAACTGTTGTGATGGATTGCAAGAAGTACCCATATTTTGGGAGTCTTGTGAAAGTGTCGAAGATAAGGGTTGGTAACCAGCAATATCATATTCTTTTTTTCCAATGTGAATAAAAAGCAGATTAATTGAAGTCTGGACGAAGATTTAGAAAACCAGATGGTACAGAAGAGTCTGTCTTTCCCATGATGTGAATTATGTGGTTTGATGTAATCCTAGTGAAGCTGGAGGACAGTATCTTGTTGAATTAAAAAGCTTTTTGAATCAGGGCCGGACACAACAAAAGCAGCGGAGGAGCTTCTGTGCCGTGTGTTCACAGGCTGCAGCAACACGCACAGGCAGGAGCCAGTGTTTGCCGGCACTGCTGGACAGCCAGCGGTGCAGGCACTGCGGTTTTGGGAGGGGGAGGCAGTTCAATGGCTCTGCACTTTGGGACTGAAGCTCACTGAGGACAGCAAGTGTGTCCATGATAGATCTTAGTGGCTTTCAGAGCAAGTTATTAGCACGGGACAGAAAGAGAACCATTGACACATCCAATTTTGGGAATCTCAGGTTTTATATCCTTGGTGCTTGTTAGAAGTATCTAAATGTTAAATGTGTAAAATATGGTCAGATAACTTGCTTTGACATTGTAGAGTTCTCTTTCCATTGTTCATTTCTATGGAAGAAAAAGTGTGAAAACTCTGGTCAGTCTGATCTCAAATTTATCTTTTGGCTCAGAATTAAAACTGAAAAATCGGTTTTAAACATATGTTTTCAGCTGATTGGATGCAGCTGAATTTGTGGGAACTTAGGTCTGCCACTAGTATAGTTTGTAATAAAAGAAAAACTTGGGCACTTGTATAACCTTTAATAAGAATGTCAAAAGCCTAAATTGCTTTATACCTTAATTCTTTAATTATTGCTCCTGTTATCTTTGCTTGTAAGTGAAATGTGGATAACTCTCCAGATCCATTTCTACACAACTTGCTGTAGAAACCCTAAAGCTACTGTGTTGTATTAAATCAATGCTAGGTTCACTGGAAGGTGACAGTATATCTCTTCAGCTTGCACAATTGCAGTACCTTATTACTTCATTATACAGCAGCAATGGTTGTAATAAGTCTTTCTTAAAAAGGACAGATATCCATTATTTGTGTATTTGAAGTCTTTATTGGCTAAAAAGGCTTTGCCAAGCTGTGTTTTATGGGAAGTTAAGTTACTTCAAAATTTAAAATGTTTTTTATTTTGGGACAATAATCAGTTGCATTCCAACTAAAGCAGTTATAATTCTTTGTTGACACACACACATTTCAGGCTAATGACCTGAGCCATGGCCCAGTGAACTTGGTGAAAACTATTAATTCACATGAGTAGATTTTACATCAAGTTGCTAATGAATGATTTATCCACTTTAAAGACCTTACTTAGCTTTACTTCCATCTTATTGACTTCAGTAATAGGCTTTCTCAACTTAATCTGTCTTGACACTTAGAAAATGTTTGTTATTACTGAGTATAAAATAACAAAATGTTTTACTTTTTCCCGCTATTAGTTTTCAGAAATTTTAAGGGCTACTGCATCTGTTTTTTGTTCGTAAGGTGTTTATTATAACCCCTGTAATTTGGCACATGGAGTAAGATGCAGGTATTGTGTACGTTGCATTAATGTTTTTGTTTTGTGATAAATTCAGTAATGGAATTTAATATTTTTCCTTTAAAAGCTCCTTTTTAAACTAGTAGAGAACTTATATTCAGTGGTATTCTAATGCAATTATCCTTGTATTTTATAACATGCAATGTAGAAATTTGTGAGTGAAAATAAGGAGTTCTATGTACTTTAAGTCTATGATTTTACAGTTTATATAAGTATCAGCATATTTTCTTTTTGGTTTTAGAAATGGGGAATTGGAAAAATTAGCTGTGTTTCTTGAAATCTGTTATGAAACAAGTCCATACTCACATAGGCAATCTCTGGGCTCTGACAGAAGGCAGTGAGACTTATAGTCATGGTTAATATTGGCTTATTGCACTCTTCTTGTTTTGTACCCAGGTGAAATGTCAACAAAAGTGCCAAACATTAGACTGAAAATTGATCCTCGGAATCTGCAGATCCAGACATTTACAGTGGAGAAATTACTGGAACCACTTATAATTCAGGTATTCTAGAGCTCCAGAAAGTAAACTGGATAACCATAGAGGGAAGGGAATAAGGCTGAAGAATTCTGACTAAGAGAATTATTTTTAAAGGCACACCCACAGCTCTTCTGCACTTACACTTTACTCTGGCTCAGGGGCTCTCCAGGGCTATCTGCCTTCTTCCAGATTTGGTCATTCCCTTGGTCACTTCCAACTTTGCCACCCAGTCTGTCATAGTAAATGGTGCATGTTCTAGCTGGTGTCTTACACAGTGTTATCTAGTGGATGTTTAAATGTAGAATACACTGCAAATGGACTTCCAATGTCTGAAATAAGTAATTACTTAAAAAATGAAGTTGTGTTTCTTCTATTAATTATTCATTATAATATTTGATTGTTTTGTTTGGTTTTTCCTTTTGTTTTGTTCTTTTCCTCCCCTATTCATTTTTCCCTTCTGGAAGATTGTTTTCTTCAGAAAGTAACCTTTTCTTTTTTATCATGACTTCATTTCTGGCTATTATTAACTGGGCTGCCTCTCTCTCATTTTGTGTGCCTTTATTTATTTTTGCTTGCATGTGATTGATGGTGTAAAAACTTTCACTTAGCAGGTCAGTCGTTTGTGGAAGTTGTCAAGCTGGAGCAGGATATGTGGATGGGTTATCAAATTAGTTTCAAAGTAGTAAGAATAGATGTCTTGATAGACTGCATTTAAAAGCCTCTTGTAGGCCAGTAGGCAGTTCAGGCAGCTGCAACACTGCGGGTCTTTTTAGAAGAGGTAAATAAAAGTAAATTTTTGCTTGAGTTTTGCAGGATCAAAGCAACCTGACAAAACCAAGAAAGTACGATTCCAGAAATCAAAGAAACCATCTGAGTTTTGGGGTTTTTTTTCCCCTCCCAGCTCTTCTCAACCATTGAAAAACTTGGTGCTGTTCAAATTGGAAATGCTTTGGTTCTAAGAGAATATGACTTTGACTGTCTTTTCCTTCTTTTAATGCTTTGCTTGTTTCAGACCTGTGTAAGGAAGACTTATGTTTTGACTGGATCCTTTGACAGCAGATGTTGAAAATGTAAAAATAGGGATTAAAGCTAATACCCAATGAAGGGTGATTGAGAGGCTGGAAACATAATAAATGAAAAATAATCTGTGATTAGAAAGATAATCAGACCAGTCACAGATAGAAATTGTGTTCTTGCCAGATTCACTTTAGCAGTTGCTGCTTGGAACACAGTTTCACTTTATTTTGAGATATCTGTTGTAATTTATTTATTGAATAGCCTTGTAATGCTGTGGTAGGAAAGTAACAGTGAATGTGCTTGAGGTTCTCTGAAGTCTGTCCTAGCCAGTTATGCTAAGTGTTGGGAAAATCATTAGGTTCCCAGCATCAATCTTGATAAAAATCAAGGCAAAACCAGTCTAGGAAGTAACTTGGAAGTAGTTGTGGAAGTAGCTGCAAATTACTTTGCTACATTGACTCTCTTTCCTGCAACGTGCAATTGGCAGTGGTGATTGCTACCAAGCTCTGAAAATAGTATGTTACACTGTTGTGTAAAACCCTCTGTGACTTGGCAACTTCTCTATCCTTGGAATAAAGCAATGCCCATAAATTACACTGGGGGTTTCCCTCTGTCTGTGGCCCTTATTTTATTCCAGGTGTTTTGAGGATGTTAATTTTGAAAGGAAGGCTTCTCAGTCAAGTTCTCTATAAATGCATCTGGCATATTAAAAAGGTAGTTGTCAAAGATAGCATGACTGAGCTGACACAATGTGTAGAAACATCCCTACATTTTGGAGTCCCTTGGATCACTGATGAAAAACAGGCAAGTTGAAAGGCTTGTATTCCCACCTGTCATCCACACCACAGATGTTTGCTCACACAGAAAACACACACTTGTTGGTTTTAGTTTAACGTATGATGAGTTTACCTTCTGCACACTGAATGGGATTAGCCAGTACTTATTTGTATGGGCAATACTTTGGATTTGAACCAGCGAGCAGGAATTCTGCTGTTGTCATTAGATCACTGAGTTCATGTCTTGTTTCTCTTAAATGTCTAGGGATTGACATCTGGTTACACTGAACTAAGTTTTCAACAAAAAAGAATGTTTTATGATTGATGCTTAAAAATAATTTTTATATTAAGATAAAGGTGAACCAAATATTTTGATACTCAAGGTACCAAGACATTGCATCCTGAACTGCTGCAGTATTAAAAGATTATGTCTTAAGTGCTGCCAGTAACTGAATATAGCACTGGAAGAAGTGCTTCACAGCTGCCTAGAAGCTCAGTATTTGGGATAACTCCACAAGAAACCCCACCCCTTCAGCCTAATAAGTAATGGCAATGACAGGCAACAACAACATGATTCAGCTTTGTAAATATGGTGGCATGTGGCCTAGAAAATGGCTTAAAAGCCCTTTGTGCCTTAAGCACAGCTCTGTTGCTCCTACCTGAGCTAGGCTGGGGGACCTGCTGTAAATGACAGCAAGAAGCTGTTAATAACTGGGAAATGCAGCCAGGCATGAGCTGGATTAATGGGGATACGTTTGTTGACTGTGTGTTCTTTCACTGCAGTACAAGCTATGTTGACAATGGCACACTGTATTATTTACTCTGTGGCTCAATTCTTTCTGTGTAGGATCTGCAGAAAGTTTTTGCATTCCTCATTGGGGTTCTGTGTTAGAGAATTCGGAACAGTTTTTCTGTTTTCTGTAATGTCCATGAGCAAAGAACTGTCTAACAAATTTTGTTAGACTAGTATTTGAGATCAGATGCACCCGCCAATATTTCCTGACCGTGATGCTGAAGATGCAGGGTCTAACAGTCAAGAGTTTTCACCTGCAGGAACAATTATTTTTTTATGCTTTTTTATTTGTTTTATGTCCTCCTCAACATATGAAGGAACAGTACATAGAATGATATTTTACATTAAAAAACTACAGTAAAATCTAAGAAGTAGAATATATTATTTTCTATTGAAATAGAGATTAAATACTTAAAACTTAAAAATACCTTTTCTGTGATAGATTTTTGGGGACACTTCTAGTTTTTGATGGTGTTTTATGCCTTATTGGAAGTATCAGCCTGTAATCTCTAACTCATTCTTAAAGATAGGATCATTGAAACTGCATTCAATGTTCTACAACTGACATTAGAGAGTTTGTGAAAATAAAAGCTAAAGATTCTTATTCCCACTGCATTCTCTACCTGATTATACAGTCTGATTTATGTGCAATAAATAATTCCATTTTCTTTCTTTGAGCCACAGTCAGAAAAATACCCAAGCCTTCTTTAGCAATCTGACCCAGAGTTACTTATGTTGCTCTCTCCCTTGTAACATGCCAAAGGAGCTGATGTCAAGTGGATGGTCCTTCCCCCCCCACCCCCAAATTGCACATAAATGATACAGGGCTCAGGGCTTTTATCTTTCATAGATGTGTTTATAGAAATATTACCCAGAGGATATTGGTCTGTTACTTTTAGAAGTAATGATTCATGAAAAGTACTCAAGTGCATGGATTCACAGAGAAGATCTCAAGGTGAGATAAGGCACACATAACATGGTACTACCCGTGTTCTGACAGAGAGAAGAGAATAGGAGGATTAAAAACATCAGTGAATTGAATGGAAATAAAGTGTGCTTTAAAATGTCTGTGTAACACTTAAGAAAAAGTGGTTTACGAGTCTTTCCCTAGTGTGACTGTTCAAGCAATGCCTTAGAGAATAGCCTTTCAGAAACATTCTGTTGGAGTGTGGAGGCTGTACTCAGATGATGAGGAATGTGGAGTGGGATGCTCTATGAAAATAAGTTCTTTATGGATGGTAAAGTGCATTGGTAAAAATACAATTTGGACAAAGCTGCAGTAAATCTAAATTCTGGGCAAAATGATGTACAATTTTAATGCTGAGAGCACCCTGAAGTATATGGAGGTGCTGAGTTCTGGCCACTGAGATATTCCTTTGTAAGAAGAGAAAGCATTTTAAAGGTGTGTATACGCATTTTGGGTATTTGCTTCTGAGATACCTTGGAAGACTTAAGATGCAAGTATGGAAAGATCCAGCACTTGGGGTTAGAAAGAATCTGGGGGTGCTGATTGACAGCAGCTGAACATGAGCCCAGCACGTAGCCAAGAAGGCCAGAGGGGTCCTGGCTTGTATCAGAAATGGTGTGGCCAGCAGGACCAGGGCAGTGATTGTGCAATGGTGAGGCCACACTTTGAGTCCTGTGTTCAGTTTTGGGCTCCTCATGACAAGAAGGACATAGAGGGGCTGGAGCCTGTCCAGAGAAGGGCAAAGGAGTTGGGGAGAGGACTGGAGCACGAGTTGTATGAGGAACAGCTGAGGGAGCTGGCGGGGCTCAACCTGGAGAAAAGGAGGCTCAGGGGCCACCTTCTTACTCTCTGTACCTCCCTGACAGGAGCCTTGTGGCCAGGTGGTGGTTGGTCTCTTCTGCCAGGTAACAAGGGCTAGGACAAGAGGAAATGGCCTCAAGTTGCACCAAGGAAAGTTTAGATTAGATATTAAGAGAAATGCTTTCCCTGAAAGGAGTATCAAGCGTTGGAACAGGCTGCCCAAGGGACCTCGTGGAGTCACCCTCCCTGGAAGTTCTCAAAAAACATGGATGTGGTGTTTAGGGCCATGGTTTAGTGGTGCACTTGGCCATGGTAGCTCGATAGCTGGACTTGATGATTTTGGAGGTCTTTTCCTACCTGAATGGTTCCATGATTCCTGCCTTCCTGAAGACTCCTCGGAAGCACTGTTTGTTTTTGTTTTTTTTATTATGAGCAGATTTTAAAATAAGCAGTGTCAGGAGTTGGCATCAGGGTTAACAGAACAGTGAGACTTCTATTGACTTTGCTTTGATCCTACAGAGGGAAGAGCACAAAGATGACACGTACTGAGTAAAATTGTGTCAGATTGAATTCAGTAGTTTTGCCTGTTCTTGGTATTTATACTGAGTTTGCCTGTCTATCTCTAAAGCAGAGGGAATCTCTTTACTTATTCTTAATGATATATTTTTTTCATTTTGAGAACAATATAAATTCACTTGTAGAGTGCAAAGCATTATTGTCTCTTTTGTTTCTTTTAAATGTAGGTCACCACACTGGTGAACTGTCCACAGAATCCTTCTAGTAAGAAAAAGGGCCGTTCCAAAAGAGCTCGTGTCTTGCTTGCTTCTGTGGAAGAAGCCACTTGGAATCTGTTGGACAAGGGAGAAAAAATCGCGAAGGAAGCAGTTGTGTTTAAAGAGGAGCTTCATGCAGCTCTCACTGATGTCCGGAAAGAGAGTAAGTACGTGACAAGCAATTTAGACACCACAAGGAATTGCTTTGCCCATAACTAGTGTCAAGATGAAGCTGGGATATCTGTGGGAAATGTGTTGTGATGTGCAAATATCTGAACTTGGAGCTGCCTCATTGTATATTCTGGGATACGACCTATAAGGAGCTAACATGTGCAAGCTGGGCCCCATTGGGAAAAAATACTTATATCAGTGGAAGGTTTGTTGTTTGGAATGTTTGGGTTTTTTTCTCTCAATGAGGACAGGATGCCTCTTGATCATTTTAGTGGCTGGTAAGCACAGGTTAAGGTTAATGCACATTTTAATGCTCTTCTTGAAAAGAGCTGTTTACCTGAATCTTGGATGAAGGCCTTTTAGTTAAATTTTCAAAACCTAAAGTCTTCCCTCTTCTGTGCATTAGTAAGGATTTAATTTGGGAAGGTATAATAGTCCAGTGTGGAGGTACATTTTGAGAGCAGGAGGAAGATGGATCCTTTCACCTACAGTAAGAGTCATCCCCTCACAATAGAGCAGCTCCCCTTTGGTGAGTTGTGTCATATACTGTTTCCTCCCGACTTATCTCCGCATTTTGATCCAGATTCCCAGATCAAGGCTAGTTTTTATGATTTGCAGAGAATGTTGTATAACCATTTTCCTTCAGGCTCTTCGTTGTTTTCATGAGTTTTACTTTTCCTCTGGAAACTGGGAATGTTTGGGTGTACACGAAAGCCAGGCTCAAATAGTAATAAGTTAGATGACCAACATCTTAAATGTGTTCCTGCAGAAATCACAAATTAAAGTTCATGTAAGTTTTAATTATATCACTCTGAGCTTACTAAAGATGGAACTTAATCAGATTTTTCTTTTAATTTCCTTTATTTTGTTTGGTCACCCTGCACATGGAACTGGGGTGGTTTCTGAGTCTCTGCTGTTCTTCAGGGCAGTGATTACTAGCTCTTGGCTTCCTTTGAATCCAGAGATGGCTGTGGTTTAGTTTGATCTATGCATGTGGTGTCTGAGATACCTTAAGGTCCTTTGTGATTAAAAGCGTTATGACCAGCAAGTATCACTGTTATCTGTCACACTGAGCAGCTGAGGCTCTTGCAAAATCATTCATTTTGGAGTACTCTTAAAATGTTAGCCCATCCATTACAGGCTGATAACACAAGGCAAGAATAAAATATATAGTTTTATATTGATTTTTATACATAGAGAAATTGAAAATGTGAAATATTTTTATATTACTTATTGATTCTCAGCCAAGACCAGAGATAACTACAAAAATAAATAATACATAAAGTAGATTATATATACCTCATTCATTTTAAAAGAAAGTTAAGTCCCTGTTATCACCTATCATTATGCAATGATGAAGTGAGTGGTGGCAGCCCATCTCCCTTCAAGGATTTGCCGAACTGCACAGGTTAGTTTTAAGAAATAGTTGAAATATGGTAAAAAGGTAGCAGTTCGTTAATTTTGGAGATATGTTTAGCCTTTGAAGCTGTGTGCTATTTTTAGTTTGTGGTATGCCACATCATATATAACTTTATTGCCTGTTATTCAGGCCACATTCTGCTCTTGTTAAATATCTCATGTCATTAACTTCAAGTTCATTGAAAGGATGTGGGTCATCAACTGTGGTTGCATGCAGTCACCTGCCATGCATGTCATAGCATACAGTATTTCATTTTCTATGGGCATATTTTTCTGTGATGACAAGACAGGCAGGTATTTTTATTAATATGATCTTTAATTGGAAGGTTTTGCACATAGCTACAGTTTGTATTTAGTGGATAATGGAATTTGGAAGAAATGCTCTAGATAGTTTGGTTGATGTGAGTGAAACTATCAGTCCCTGATTTGCACGCTTGACATCTGGAAAGAATAAACACTGTCTCACGTCCTCTCTTGTTTTACCTTGTATCACTTGCTGAACTTGTTGGTTAGGGATGCAACATGAGGATTAAACACTTATTCCTTTTGAATGTCAATTGCCAGTGTGAAAATGCTGCTTTATTACTTTGGGAGCTCATTAATATGGGTCTCCTTTTAAAGGAGTGATCAACTTTTTTCAAGCTGCTTGTGATAATCCTATTTATAATAATGTTTTGGAGAATAAAGGAGCAAATGAATGGGATAAAAATGGACAGTGGCTATAATATTTGTTGCATTTAATTCATCTGCTGTGTGATTTGTGGTCTTCAGAAATAAGGACATGGGTAGGGCTTCACTGGCTACAGTTTGTTCTTAGCACTGTCAGTAAATGAGATTTTGGGGTTTCAAATTCAGTTGAATTCTGTTAGTGACCTCTGAAAGAACGTGTGGCTATAATGGATGACAGACACGTTCCGTGGATAAATGTAACATCTACTTCCTTTGACATCTGCAAAGTTTTACCGGATTAACAGTTCTTGGACCTGATAATTTTAATACACAGGTTCTTCACATTTTTCTTTGTTTCCTCTAAAGAAAGTAGTTTTTAAGGCCTATCCACATCTTGATTTATCTTCTTCTGGAACTCTGCTAAGTGGGTCAGCAGAAAGGTGTGTGGGGGTGGACTGTATGCATCATCCAGAAATCCACTGCCCTAGTAACTGAAGAACTGCCATGATTTCCTGTTGATCTGATTTGGTGAAGCTTTGTTTAAAGGTACTCATGTCCACAGTTTTATTCTTAAATCGTGTCATAAACCCCAAAGTAAGTGTATTGAAATACTCTCACTGAGCGATTTCCTGTGTATAGAGAATTTTAAAAGATTGCCTTCTGATTCAATGTACTGTGGAATAACTGGCCCCTATGCAAAGGGTGTAAGGAGCATTGTTCAACCCTGAATGCTTCTGACGCTAAATATCAGCCTCTAATTCATGTCCTGATTCTGAGATTCAATCAATTTTAAGACCAAATAGTGATGTTGTTTATGTGGTGAAATGTTGTCATAGCAATCTGAAGTCTAGCGTTATCCTTAGGATAATGAGTTTTTGCATTTATGTCAAGGTATGATGGCTTACAATTCTCAAACAGCTGCATGGGCATAGCTGAAATGTTTGGTATTTACTGCGATTGCTCACTGACTATATATAGTCAGAAACACAACAGTTGTTGTCTGCCTTGTTTCTATCTATTGCAGTGTCAGTGTTTCTTGTGTTTAGCTGTTATCGTGCTCAAGTGTGTTCCCAGATAAGCCTGTCATCACACAGAACAGTGAATTGAAAGCAAGTTACTCGCTGGAGATACATTTTGAGCCTTAAATTACTCTTTTAAAGGAAATTATAACAAATACTTTGATGTTTTGAATGGCCATATTTAATGTCAATTTAATATTTGAGATATTAAACAGGGGAGGCAGGAGTTTGGTGGCATGGAAGAAACTACGATTCACTGGCAAGAAATGGAGAGCTTACTTAAAGGGCATTTACTAAAGGAAGGGTATAGGGATCTTTTGTATTATACTGTATTCTTATTTGTTCCTCCCCTCAGCTTAAAAGTAAACTTAATTTTCTCATCCTACATTAAGAGGTACGTGTGTGTGTTCTGCATCTAAGGGACTTGCATTCTGGGATGCAGAACTTAAATGGCTTAACATAATATATACTGTGCACGCTTTTCATCAAACCAAGAACAGACCTTTGGCAGAAAAGCTTTTGACATCAGCATCACTGGATCAGGTGTCCGTGAGTGGGAAAAAGGGGAATGGAGAGGTGGGTGTAAGGCATGATGGGGTTGTGTGGTGGCTCTGATTACATGTTGGGAAGAACTGGATGAGATGTGGAAGTGGTACTTCCTGGTATGCAGCAGTGAAATAGTTGCAGTGCAACAGAATACGGTGGTATCTGAGTGGGGTAAGAGACTGTGTGGCAGGAGAGAAATGTCCTGTAACATCTCCAGAAAGTTATTGTGAGAATCTGAGTTACTGCTGTGTTGAATATGAGGGACATGCAGGAGCTATTGATCTGCTGTGCCCTGGCGCTGATAGTCACTTCAGCTGGCTGGCTGAAGCAGAATCCTTTTATTTGCTGTAGCAGATGGAGATGGTATTTGTAGGAACAGAACAGGTGATTATACTGGTGACTAGTATTGTTTAATCTTGTGTTTTTAGAAAGGGTAGATTGTTTTCTGCTGTGATATGACCTTGACTCCCAACCTTCTCTGGTACCTATTCTTCTTAGTGTGTTCATTCATGCCTGCAGAATTTGAGGCTGCAAACACTAGTGTAAATAAGAGTTAATAAGTGTTCTAATACTGGTGAGACCCCATGTGGAATACTTTAGTCAGCTCTTGGACCCTCAACATAAGAAGGACATGGATCTGTTAGAGCCAGTCCAGAGGAGGCCACACAGATCCTTAGGGGAACTGAGCACCTCTCCTGTTAGGACATGTTGAGAGAGCTGGGCTTGTTCAGGCTGAAGAGAAGGCTCGGGGGAGACATTACTGCAGCATTTCAGAACCCAAGGGGTAACTACAAGAGGTTTGGAGAGGGACTTCCTGCAAGCAGGAAAAGCTTTAAACTGGAAGAGGGGGGTGTAGGTTAGATAATAGGAAGAAATTCTTCACTGTGAAAATGGCGAGGTCCTGGCACAGATTGCCCGGAGAAGCTGCAGCTGCCCTGTCCCTGGAGGTGTTCAAGGCCAGGTTGGATGGGGCTTGGAGCAGCCTGGTCTAGTGGAAGGTGTCCCTGTCCATGGCAGGGGGATTGGAGCAAGATGATCTTTAAGGTCCCTTCCAGCCCAAACTATTCCAGGATTCTGCATTATAAACCATTGTGGGTTTTTTCTTGTTTGTTTGTATTTTTGTTCTCTCAAGTTTGAGACTGAAATGTTTGAAATACTCTCTTTTTACTTACTTTGTTATGTCTGTCCCCCCCTTAGTGAGCTCCTATTGACAGCTGTCTTTCTCTGGAGCTGTAACTCCATCAGCCTCCAATAGTGCAGTTCAGGAGTGGGTGACAAGACTTTCTTGGCAACAGTACCTCCTTGTGGGAGGACACAAGAATGGCATAAAATTCACTGCATTCCATGTGCATTTTGCACTGCTGCAGTTAAAAAAACGAGAGGAGAAAGCTAGTTGTAAGTCCAAATGGAAGAGAGAAAAATGTGATGCTTGGATAGGATTTAGAAAGGAGAAAGAAAATCTATTCCAAGAAATAAAAGAAGAAAGCATAATTCTGTTGCTCTTGCCTAAACCAAGGAAGAGCATTTGGCTGTTGTCAGTGTGATGCTGAGCACTGTCTCTGAGGGGTGCTCGCTGCCTGCAGTTGGTGGCATTGTTGCAGTCTGTGTACAGACACAGCCTGGCACGAGCTGTCAGCTAGTTGCCAGCAGGCTCACACATGACTTGTTTTTAAAGGAATTTTAATGTAATTTTTTGGATATTTTTTGTGCCAGATAAAGTCCATGAATCCTCTAACTTAAAAAAAAATATGTGGCTGAATCATGTTTTTATGTTTCCCTGTGCTCAAGCAGAGATTTTTGTAAGTGCATACGTAAATAGCAGTCATTTGACATAGCAGTAGCTCGCGGTAGCTGATCAGCTGATGGTAAGACACCATTTACTTTGGGAGTCATCTATCTGGGCGTGTTGAACAGAGTCTTGGAAATATCTGCCTGACAGTAATTGTGTGGTTATGATATATCCTGGCTTTGGTTCTTTGAATTGCTTTTTGTTTGATTGTCTAAAGTAATTGAAATACTGTGAATAGTGCAGTCTTTCTGAATCCCTGTTTGTGCCACTAAAAGGGCATTTTTTGTGTTTCATTGTTTGTGACAAATGTAATTATGGAAGAATATCCACTTGATGGGAATTACAATAAAAATAGATGAAATTGCATCAGACTGTCATGCTGTCTACTGCAGTTTAGGAAAGTTTTAACATCATGTTGTTGTTGGAGCTGCCATTTTCTGCTGTTTGTACTTGTAGCTCCTATCTGCCTGGCCTGCATCTCATAGCTCTCTTTTAGGGTCCTGATTTTATACTTGTTCATCTGGCCATCCCAGCTTATGTCACAGTCATTTCCAAGGACCCTTCTGATTTGTGTTTGCTCACAGAATCACAGAACGTTTCAGGGTGGAAGGGTCCTCTGGAGGTCATCTGGTCCAATGCTTCAGCTCGGGCAGTGCTTCAGCTCAGCTCAGCAGTCTGCCCAGGACTATGTCCAGTCGGGTTTTTAGTATCTCCCTGGTCAGCCTATATCACTGCTGAATCACTCTCGCAGTGAGAAAACATTTTGTGATGCTTACATGGAATCTCCTGTGTGTCAGTTTGTGCCCATTGCTTCTCACCCTGTTGCTGGGCACCACTGAGAACAGTCTGGCTTCATCTCCTTTTCACCCTCCCCTCAGGTTTTTATGGTGTTTGTCACCATTGTCCTTACTGTTAAATTTCATTTACCAAACTTCGTGTTGGAGAGCAGTATATTGTTGTCCACAGGCACTCACTAACTCCATGACACAGGTTTTACTTTATGTTAGTCAGATGTTTGAGTGTATGCGCTTTTCATTCCATTAACTTATATTTGTAATGAGAAGAGCAATATTTGATTCCATTCTGTGACCAGGAATTATTTAATAGCAAGGACACCAAAGTACATAGTAATATAACAAGCAGTGACAAGAAAGGTTTAAGAAAGCCCCTGGATTTGTTGTGTACAGTTAAGAGTAACAGTGTGAAGGGCAAGGGAATTATTTCAGAATTAAATGATGCAGTAGAACAGAAAGGGAACATAATGGAAAATGTGGAACGTTAACCTGCATGATCTGTAATAACTGACCTTCATTTCAAGGCGTTAGGGCAACAAAGAGATGCCAGATTTATTGGCAATACTTGTGACTTGCCAAATAACTGATGGAACTTTAGCAGTTTCTTTTCCCCTGGGTGTTGTGATGTGGCCTAAGGGAGTTTGTCTTCTTTTTGCAGGTCAGGCCTTGCAGGTGTCAGCCGAGGCATTCACCAGTGATCCCTGCTCCCTGCCCAGGAGGCAGGCTGTTGTCCCAGCAGCTCGCGCTCTGCTGGCAGCTGTCACCAGGCTCCTCATTCTGGCCGACATGGTGGACGTGGCCTATCTGCTGCAGCACTTGACTGTGGTGAGTAAAGCCCTGCTCACCTCCGGCTCCTGTTATATGCAGGTGTGTCTCCTCAGGGCTTTTTCGGCATGGAAAACTTTCTGTACTTGAGGACTCGCAGGTCTCGTGCACATAACCCCTTTGCAGCTGGGGCAACTGTAGATTCTAGATGAGATTTGTAGAACGGACCAAAAAAAAGTCATCTACTTGCAGCTCTACATACTTGAGCTGAGGAAGCAGGTAGTTATCTATACAGTTACATTTTAACTGCCTTTTCTTTCTTGTTTCCTATTTTCTTACTTATTGTGCAGCATTTTATACATGAAACATTCTTGATGTTTGCAGCAGAGCTAGGGAATAATTTATTTGTAGAGAATCTTAAAGATGAAATTTTGTATGGATATTTACCGAGGAAAAGAGCTGAGTATGTAAGAGGCTGTCTGCGTTCAAGTCACTGTGTGACAGAGATCAGCTGAGAGGAGAGAGAAGATGGGTGAGGTACATCTGGCAACTCCTCAGCTCCAGCTATATATTTATATACAGCAGACAGAAGACTAGAGAGTCCTAATGTTGGCTCAGCTTTAAAAATGGTGCAGTAGAAAATATGCACTAAAAGCCACTTATTTTTTCACTCAAGGGAGTAATGTGTTTCGGAACTGTGTATCACAACAGTGCTGTTTTGGGCCATGTTTTCTCCACCTCTATACAGAACAGGTGTCTTCATTCTTCTATTCCATATAAAATACACCAATGGTTCTGCCACTATTGCTGAATTTGGCAAAATGTCCCCACTTCTACTGCTCAACATGAAAATCCTTTCCTGTCTCCATAAACTTGGGTTTCTTTAGTATCAGCCATAGTGTCCCATGTGAGCAGGCTTCGTTCCTTTTTCCAGCACTGTTTTTTATCTTGCATCTGACTACAAAAATGTGTTGACTGAATTTCTTCTCTGGCTGCTCACTCCATTCCACCTGGTGTGTGTCTTTGCTGGGAAGAGCAAGGAATTCTTCTGGTTTTGGTTCCTTTTTTCCCCCTAATACCTTCAGTAATTTATAAAAGTGATAAAAACACAAATTTCTGTTGACTTCCTAATATTTCAGGGCAGAGGTGAATGATCAGTGCCACCTCTAATAATGCCACTTGCCACAGGAGGACACAGTCACTTAGAGGACCATGTTGAAGCAAGTTCAATTTGATGAGGACAGAGAATGAAAATTTGGCTCCAAATCAGAGTAGAAAAAGTATTTAATAATAAAACAATGTTGTGTGGGTTTCAATACTGGGTTTGAAAGATCCACCATTGACAACTGTCAGAGATGTACCACAGGCTAAATTAATACTGACTTGCAGAAAGAAGCTTCTGTGTTGTTCTATATGTTTAAATTTGTCAGCTCTAAGGGGGGTGGCCTATGTCTTTTGTATTGTTTGTGGAAAATGTTCTTAAATTATGATTTTCTCATGGTAGTCTATTACATTTTTAGTACTTACTTTTATAATCCTAGATGCTCTCTTCTGAGATGTATTGTCCATGTTTACATAAGAGAACTAAAATTAGGTGGTTTTCCTTGCTACATTTTCAGTATTTCTAAACAGCTGTCTAATTCACTTCATGTTTTGCATCTGAAAATGAAAACAAGCAATAACTGAAAATGATGAAAGAATGCAAAGTATCATTCAGGAAAAACTCCAACACTACAAAGAGTGCCATTAAATTGTCATCTTTTTCCACACTTCCCCTCAATAGGAAGGAGAATTAGTAGATGAACCCCCAGAATAAATTAGTGTGGTATAACACTCTCCTATGCAAATGCCTATGCAAAAAGACTCACCCTAGCTCTTAGAGGAGAGTGTTACGTTTTGCATATTTATTTAGTCTCTGCCCTGGCTGTTGAACTTGCCGACAGTGGTATTAGCTGTAATAGTGTCTTTTATGTTGATATCTAATTAGGAAATCGACTTAGTGTAATTTCAACATATGCTATTGAACATCCCTCAGTTTCTAACAACTTTTGGTCACAGCTAACTGAGCTGGATTTAAATGCAATTAAATATTTTAATGCATTTCGACTTTGCTCAATTCTAAGTCTTTAACTTAAATCATTATATTTTAAAACTCCTGTAGGAATTCAGTTTTTCTTCAACATGGACTTGCTCCCCCAAAAAGACATTGTATTCACCTAGTGTGAAAGTAGACCTTGTCTCTCTGTATCAGCTCTAATATTCTTGATTTTTGCATGTTCATATGCCTTGAAAATCAACTCCTTAAAAGTCATTAGCCGTTTTTCTTTGCACTTGTTCTAAAACCTTAATACTTCTACCATATTATCCTCTTTGTCAGACACAAGTGTTACAGCTGTTATCATTTTAAGAGGTGAGAAGTTTCATTGCTCTTTATTCCCATGTCTCTGAGCTCTATAATTTTCATAGGGTAGAATGAAGACATTAAAAAGGACTAAGCCAAAATTAATTTTAAAAATAAAAAAGAGTAATAGAATAAAAGACATAATAATTCTAATCAAGGACTTCTTTTTTGTATGTATAAAATGAAAGAAGTTGGTTCAGCATCGTCAAAGAACTCTGCACAGTATTAGTGAGATCTTGCTCAATATGGAAGTATTTCATGGGGAATTACCTATTTAAGTATCAAATATCTTTCAAACGCATTTATTAAGAGTGCTGAAAGTTTTTAGTCTTGGTCACTCACTAAAATCAGTTAATTCTAACACTGACATTCAAAACACTTGAAACCATACCTTCTTCTACTGACAGAATATACTCTGATAATTAAACTTTAATTTCCTCAGTAACCTGGGAATAAAATAGAAAGAAAACAAAGCCAGTGTGACTGGCTATCATAGAAAGCCTCATCTGGTGTTACCTGTCACATCTACCTATTGGAGTATATCCAGGATAAAAGGATGAACCTCAGCTACCTCCTTTCAGTTTATGTCATCTCTAATATTGTTTTCTGTATGTTTTGCTTAGACTTAGGACTGTTTTTTAATTCTGTGTGCTAAAGTCTTTATATTAAACAGAGTATGATGCTGAAAACACTCAATATTTTCACAAAAATACTGAAATGTGACTTTTTAAAACTAGAAATAACAGGTTAGTCAGTTTGAAATTATTTGATAATCCTGGCAGGAATTTCAAACCAAATGATCAAAAACCTACCTTTGTGAACAGGAAATTGGCTTTTTTAGAAGTTTTGCTAATGAAGCGCAGAGAATTTTGATTGTTTTATGGGTTCTATCAAATCCTCACCGAGCAAAGTGTGAAGAAATGTGTGTGTAAATGATGCATACTGGATGCCACTACCAGCTCCCAGTGACTGATCACATTCTGACGCAAAACACTTCTGGCCACTTGTGGCATTCACAGTCCTACAAGAGTGTGAGGGTGCAATGCAAGCAGCAAGATCCTTTTAGAGTTCACTGAGAAAATAAAGTGCATCACACCAAAGAGAAAAGTTTTGCTTCTTTAAACAGCTTTTTTTTTTTTTTTAAACAGGGAAGAGTTTAAATAAATAGCTATCTATATCTGAGTTTCCATGGCTAAAGAGCTTGAAGTCTCTAATAAAGCAACTGAATTGTGAAAAATGTAGTCAGACAAAGGGTTATCCTTGTGTTTTGCACTCTCTGATTCTGAGCTGTGTTAGCAGCTCATCCATTATGGTTAGTAATGCTCGATATTATTTAATTAAGTGAATTAACGGACTAATGGAATTGCTTGAATTTATTGATCAGAAGAGAACAGCAAAACCAGGAAAGTAACAAGTTTGGAGAATTTCATTCAAAGAGCATTGGCAGTCTGTCTTTCTCTAATCGGTTTCAGATCATGCTGAGCCAACGTCTTATCTGCCTGTTTCCCCTTCTTGTCGTGCTTGTAGATTTACTGTGTAAGTCTTCATATTTTTCATGAATGCCTCAGACAGCATGATCTTTATAAAATGCTTGCTTAGAGTTATTTAAAACTCTTGCCAAGGGGAAAAAAAAGAGAATGGCTAGAGATAAGAAGCGACTTGTGAACTTGGGCCCTCTGAGTGTAATGCTGTCTGTTCCTCCTTTTCCTGTATTCATCAGCATTAAAAATGTTTTGAGCAGGAGCTCAGTACGGTTACATGGAGGAAAAGAGGAAAGTCGTCTTAGGCTGCCCTGTGTTTCGGGTTTAGGGACTTGGTTCAGCTCCCAGAACTGTGTTTAATTGATGCAGGTCCCTGTGCCAAGCCTTGCTGCCCTCTAGCAGATCACTTTGGCACATAGACTTGTGAGAGTCTTAGATGCTGCAGCAGGTCAGTAAACGTTTCCCTTTGGGTTTGGGGGGATTCATTCTGTTCCCCATCCCTGTCCCTCCAGGGAGTTGGGTACCTGGAAAACGATTGGTCCTGCTACTAAAGCCTGAGACAAAGAAGGGGTTAAGTACCTCAGACTTTTCCTCATTGTTTGTCCCCGTGTTTCCCCCTGCATCCAATAAAGAATGGAGATTGTCCTTAGCCCTCCATTTGTTCCTAATGTATTTATAGAAAGCTTGTCTTTTACAGCAGTAGCCAGATTAAAATCTAAGTTCTTCCCACCTTCCCTTTGTTGGGCATGGGTCACTCCCATGGCAAGCGAACTCTTGAGAGACACCTTGAGAAAAGAAGGTGACAGGAGTCTTTGAGGGAAGATTTGACTTCTCCTGGGGTTCATACTCCTATTAATTTTCTCATCAATCAAACAGAAATGGATTCTTGCTACCAGTCAGTTTGGTCTATGGTATGTGGGGTTCAGTTGTTTGGAATCAGGGTTACAGTGTTTATTATCACACTCCACAAATTCCATGGCACTCTGTGATGTGCAGTAAATAAGAGAGGAAAAGGAGCTTCCAAAGAATTGCTTTTAGGAGTTGGTTTTTTCAAAGTGAGTGTCCTTTTGAGTGCAACAGGAATCTGGATCCACTTCTGTGCTTGGTATAGGGGCCTCTTGACTGCTCCTTTGTACTTGTAAAAATAAATAATTGTCAAGATGTGGGGTGATAATTTCCAAATGGAATAAGTTGAGTTGTAAAAAAAAAAAAGCTTGGGGAGATCTGTATCATAAAGGTGATTTGTAGCAGAGGTTGACACAGAATGCTAGAAGTCATCAGAAGTACAAGTGAGAAATCCGCATTGTGTCTGGTGATGAAGTTGGAAAATGATTTTGGGAAAGTTGGAAGGTGAGATATTAGAAAAGCAGAGGCCTATTTGAAATAATAAATTGGACTGTGCAGACGCCTGCATGCTGCAGTCAGTGACCAGGACTCCATTGCAGTCGGCTCTCCTTGAACCTGTCAGGGAAAGAGCATTGTTACAGGCTTTGCGTTGGAGTGTTTGTTACTGTGTTCAGCATCTGCAGGGACACTTACCACTGAAGTGTGGTGCTTGTAAGAGAATAATATGGAAGTGATGTTCTGAAATTTCCTTCTCTAGAGTGCCTAATATGGGAAGGCAAATTCTAGGGAAAATAATCTTGGGAAATCATCTACTCTTGGCGCATTATTTATTGGTAGTATAGTAACAAAGTTAGTGTAATGTAGAATGGCTTGCCTGATCAACAATTCAAGATGCAGAGATCATTCTGATCTAGAGAAATTTATTTTATAACTCATTTGTGCTTTGAGAGGCAGAAATGAGGAAATGCATGCAAAACAAACAGTATCTGCTTTATCATCAGAGTATATGTCTTCAGACCTTCTTAAAATGACAGCAGAATCATCTGATATTTGCTGAATGGAAAAAGCTATGGGAACTGCTCTCTATAAACCTCTCCAAAGGAGGCATGTGGCCCATTCCATTACAGCAAAATATGGGAAGAGCAGCTTTTTTCTCCTAAGTATGTGTGTTCAGTAATTGGAATTTAGGAGAGGTTGTGAATGTTCTTTTTCAACCATATCTCTGGGTAATTTAAAATAGTACATTTAGTAGAATTTAGTCTTTTAAAGAACCGGTACCTTAATAGAACAGGAAGGTATTTTTCAATGGACGACTTCCTTATGTCTGAATGGAAGTAAAATTTCCTTCTTGTCCTTAATTTAACTCATATTAATCCGTATGGAAATAAGAGAAATATTTTACCAATGGAAAAAATAGTTCAGTACTACTGTGTTGCCCTGCACAGTGAAAGATGATAATATTGATACTCTGAAATACAAATACTCTTTCACCTGTGCAGCTTTAGACAAACAAAAAAGAGCCCTTTCTCCTAATTCGTGGATAACAGAGTGGCTTTTTGTAGCACTGGCCCTAAACCTGAACCACCTGTGTAGAAGGAAACTGAAGGAAGTGCAGCAGGCCCTTTGATTACATCATTCTCCTAACTTAGCTAGAGTGTCAGGCAAGTGACGTTAAAGGTGTGTGGTTTGTCCAATAGCATCATGGATGAACTGGCGAAGCAGGATCTGCTGCCCCCCATCCCTCTTCCTGTTCATATGGAGACTGTAAGGTTGTAACCAGGAATATGACTTTGTACTCTGTGTTAAATGATGTCTCCTCCTACATTTCTGAATTGTAAGCGATGAAGCATTTTGCACTGTGTGTTTATAATCCCATAATTTTGTGTCCTGGCCTCCTATTCAGCTGGTAAGCCATTAATTTTCATAGCTCAAGTTGAAGATGACACATAGTAAATTTTGGCTTAAATAGTATCAAAATTCTAGTATGATTAGTTAGTTTAATATGATTTCCCTTTGAAATGTGCAGCCACTCTTTCTCAGCCTCTTCTCTTTGATCTCATTGCCTCATTTACATTACATATGAAGACAGAGCAGAAGTTCCAAGGCTCCTGAGAGTAGGTAGAAGTATAGTGGAGAAAGAACTCAAAAATGCTATGTCAGGAGCTCATAAAGAAAGCAGAGGATTCTTAGCCGTTAATCTGCTTTACTGCAGGAGAGACTTCAGTCAGAGCTCACCTCTCATCTTTGACATTGCAATGAGTAAGATGTGAGACCACAGGAAATTCAGTCCTGATTCTTATAGTCATACTTACTAATTAGATAACCCGCAGTCATTATCTGAGAGGAGGGTGTAGGGCTTTACCTTACACTAGTCAGGAACATCATTCTTCCAAAGAGGCTGTGTTAACAACATTCTTCTGGCCCATCTGCATTTGTGGTCTTCATTGCTTTCAGAGTCTTGATGGTATTTGTTGCTTTGTGATCCCTAAAATGGGACTGTAAGAGTTGCTTCACTTAGTGGAAATTTCCATGGTGTGTTGGTTTCCAGTTGGATGAGCACAGAGCACATTCAGTCATGTCTTGTTGGTGCATGCTCAGGACATTGGGGCTGCTGTATTAACCACCCTATGTGTTTTAGTGCCAGGGTGCTGGGCTCGACCTCTACAGTTGCTGGGTTTGGGTTTTTTTGTGAAAGGAATGCTGTAGTATTAGTGAATGTGAAGTAATGTTCTTTTGTTTGAGTTATGAAATTGTCTATGCAGTATGTGTGCTAGGAAGGTATCTATGGTAAGATAGATATTTTGACAAAGAGAAGCAACTCTGATAAAGTCATAGAGCTTTTATCACAGGAGGAAAATCAGTCCAGGTGGTTACCCACTAGTGCACTAGAGAGCAAAAGTAGTAAAGGAATGCAACTTCTCAGCTTCCAGAAACTGTTCAAAGCACTTTGAAGTGACAGGCGGAAAAGAGCTTCTGTGGGCCCCTTGTGATTATTTACATTTGGTTATTGGTGAGAGGAAAAAAAAAAGCTCAGGGATACTAGTGTTTCTTTTCACCCCTAGACAGGAGAAGTGAGAGAGGTTTTTTACCATTCATCCCAAAATGGTGGTTCGCACTCATAGAAGTATGATGCAGAAAGATCCAGTTGTAGTTTTAAGTTTAATGTATGTGCTGATAACCTTTGTATATCCAAGGCACATTTTTGATTTCCTGTTGATGGCAGTGGAAAAAGCATATCTATGTTTTCTTAGAATTGCTTGGTTAGTTTTTTAGTTTTTTATTTACTTTTGAGTTAAATTTTTTAAAAGTGTTTTTCTCTTGCATCTAAAGACAGATGTGGATGTTCTGGCAATTACCCATCTATTTTATTGAAGCGTGTTGCTCTTATAGTTACACATTTGGTTTGTATTTGCTCCGGCTCTCATGCTGATTCTTACATCTCTTTCCAGAGTGCCAAATGCATTATTAATGTTTAGGTTGCTTCAGGACATAAGGAAGTGAGTGATCTTGCTAGCAGAGCTCCTGCCAATGAAGAATTGAAGCTCTGGGATTAAGTACATCCTTTTTAAGGATGATGATGATTCTACAACTGTATTGTAGTCTAACATGTTGATGATTATTAAAAAAAAAAAAAAAGAGACACCTCCAGAAGTGACTGTACCTTATGTTTGTTTAGTGAGTGTGGGAATCATTAATGACTGTGTCCCTGTATTACTCAATCCCACAACAGGGTGCAACACCTTTGGGCTAAGTTCTGGAGAAACACGTCATGGTTTGGAGCACAAGGTGTATGATGAACTTTCCAGATACATCATGAACACTTCCTTACACACTTAAAAAAAGCGAGCACAATGGAGTGCTTTTGATCACCTTCAACTGTACTCAGATCTTGTTTGCAAATGTTGTAATTAAGTTGCTTCCAGCTAAGGAGTTAGGCAGGAGTGGGAATTGATGAAAGCAAGCATTGCAAAGGCAAGGCTTTGAGATCAACTCTGGAGCAGAGATAAAATCTGAAAACAACAAATCATACAAAAAAAGGAAGATAATGAAGTCAAATGGAAAAGAATCGAGAGTATTGCAGTTTTGTCTTAGCCATGTGTGTTCTGTCAGCTATGTTGGTACAGAATCAGGAATGTATACTTTGGGTGAGAAAGTTTTAATTTAGTTTTTAGTAGCAAACATTTTAAATGCAACTAGAAAGTCTCCAGTTAACCTCTAGTGGTGTTGAATCAGGTAGAGTAAGATAAATTACAAACAGATATAAACACTGCCCTAACTTAATTTTTGGTTATGAGAGCAGCGAGACTGAAGTAAAGGCTGCAGCATGGCAAAGAAGAAGTGCTAACTTGCCTGAAGGTTCCAGGAAAGGTGTTGTAAGTTGTCAGTGGAAATCCTCTGCAGTTGCTTATTATCCCCAATGAGAATTACCTGGGGGTTGTTTAGCAGCGTACACAGCTGGGGCTTGAGCTTGACCAAATGCTCAGGAATGAGGGGCACTGGAGCACTCCACATCCACGAGCAGCATTGGCTGTCAGTTGTGTTGTCATCTTCTTTAAGACAGACTGAAGATGGGTGGAAGTTTGGCTTTGGGGATTTTTTTCCCTTCTACTGCTGTGGTTCATTTTTCCAGTTTGGTGGCTGTAGTTTAAGCAAAGGTATAGAGAAATGTGTATTGTACTTACTACTGAAGTGCTTGGTTTTCCAGAACTGCGTGGAAAGCAGCCCATTGCCTCATTCCCTGGACATAGGTACCACATGTGAGCTTGAAGTAGGTACTTCACCTACAGGGCCTGTAGTAGGCTACATTAATATTTTGGAAGGATTTACAAGTGTGTAGTTCTTCCTGATTATATCAGTGTAAATACAGGTCTATAGACTTGCTTCTGATAGTAATCACAATGATAACAAAATATTAGTGAATTGCTTCCAGCTTTGCAGCTGTCACATGCTTGTGAGGTGTGAAGAAGAATATTTACAGCTGGGAAAACAGAGAAAGTCAGAGGACAAGGTTCATAATTTCCTGAAGGTAGCAAGGAAGCTGGACCTCTCATTCTCCTCTCACACAAACCTTAGCCTTTCTGTTACACTTCCTACGGCTCGGCTGGCATTGTGCGTCTTTCAGAAATACCAGTCCTACTTTTAATAATAGTGGATTATGCAAGGAAGAAGTTTTAAATTTAACAGTGAGGTCTATAATGAAGTGTAATTGTAATTGTCACAGTTTTCATGCAGAATGTGAGCATATTGCCCAAGGTAATTATCTGGTCTTAAATTACTCTTAAGTAAATTAACTTGATAAGAAGCACCCTGTGATTTATAAGTTCTGCTGTTACGCTTGATAGAATGAGTTCATGGCCTGTATAACAGTGTATACCAACACTTTTCTTAGTTGAAAAGAAAGTATGTCAATCTATGTGAATATATTGTCTCCTGTAACTTGTCATAGAAAAAGAACTTACCTTTAGAAATTGTGTTGATTGCTAGTGTTTCGTCTGACCTATGAAGTTAGAGGACTTCATTTAATTAGCAGGGCATGTGTACAATGCTTTGAATTCTGTGATTGGTTTCAAAACAAATCTGTAGGAATATGTGGTAGGTTAGAGGTGACACAGTTCAATAGCATTAGTATTTAGTAGAATAAAATTGTAATACAGAGTGAAACACATCAGCTTGTGTGAATAATAATTTTTTTTTCCCATCACAGTTTCAAAGAACATTTGAATCTTTAAGAAATGTATCCAGTAAATCTGATCTACAGAAAACCTACCAGAAGTTTCAAAAAGATCTGGAAAACCTTGATTATTTGGCATACAAACGTCAGCAGGTAAGAACGTGGAAGCTTGCAAGAAGAGAGAATGCTGGGCATAGACATGGTGGGTGGTAAAACTGCTGTGTTTGAGGGAGTTATTATTCTGTCATTTGGGTTTTGTGCTTTGTGTAATGTCAGGTAAGGCAGCAGGAGCAGGGCCAAGTCTGCTTAATGTGCATGTTGCTGGATTGCCTGGGTTTTGGTTTCTCAGTAGAGAGGAGCACAGGCAAAACAAGTAAGTGAGACTTACAGACTATTAAACATTGCACTGACACATGATTTTGTAAATTGAAAGGTATAGAAGTACTATTTGCATTCTTTTACTTGAAAAATGAACCAAATGCACATAAGTTAGTGGAATCCAATACTTACTGTGCATGCAAACTATTAATTTTTTCTTCTTTAGAAATTAATTTATGAGGTTAGTTTGCCCAAAACTTTGAAGTTTACATGGTCATTGACTTGTGCTTGCAAGATTAAGGTTAAATTGAATTTTTACCATGTGTTTATTGTTGGATATTCTGTCACACACACATAGCTTATGTTAAAATGTCTGCTCTCATTACGGGTATTCACTAATCTTTTCTCTTGATAAAATATGACTTTGCTTCTTTCAGAGCATGGGGGTAAAATGTAACATTTCTCTTAGGGGGTTGTTGTGGTTTGTATTTTCCTGAATTCTGTCACTTGGTGTCAGTGTTGTCAAACAGTTGATTTGCTGGGGGCAGATCATGTTAGATGAGGTAATTGATTAGATTACCTGTGTCTTAGTTAATTTGCTTTGTTTACCTGAACAGTAGTTATGTGGTTACGGTGAGGAGTATTTTATCTGCTTGTTAATGCTGAGATTTTCATTTCAGTAGAATTTTCTGGAGAATCTGCAGTGAGGGGTTTGAAAAGTGCATGTGTGTATGTATTTAGTGTAGAAGATGCTATGAATTTTGTTCCTCTTTGAAAAGAAAGTGATCTTTCTGTGAAAAGACTGAGAATTGGTTTGATTACTGTGCAAAAATCACAGACCTGGTTTGGGACTGAAGCTGTTGTGAATTTGTGACGTGTTTGTGGAGTGCACACATTTAATTGATAACAATTTATATGCACTTGTATTAGGTTAAGAATATATTCATAGCCCCACTGGTAAAATGCTGAGTAACTGTATCTGTTTGGAGAATAGCCTTGGTATATAACATGAATGTGAATATGCTGAAAGTAATGAATGTTGCTTTTGGAAGAAATACAGTTAACTGTTTCTGTCCTTTTTCTTCAGATGTGAGCCATGAATTGCAATGTAGCAGTGTACTTATTTTTAAAGTTTACAGGACAGATGGGGATTCTAAACTGTGCTTTTTAATGGATGTTCAAAATGCTCCACATTGACTCTCATTAATAAATATGGACCAGACTTCTATGAGTGGTAGCAGTACACAAGTGGCAAGCTAGTTTGGGATGATGGTTGGGTTGCATCCAGTAGAGAAATTCATTTGAATTGAGAGTATCAGTTTATAGCCAGGCTGCCATTTTGAAGCCTGCCAGGAGATACCTTTGTCTGAGAAATGTAGATTTTTCTTTCTTGTCTGGGAGATAGTCTGGCAATTCCTTTGATTAAAAACAAGCTTTTAATTTCCTTGATACTCTCTCCTCTCTGAAATTTGACTAAAAAGAATAGCTACGTGCCACAGTGACTACTGAAACTTGTTCTCTTGCTTTGTGGCTTTGTGGAATGTTTCCACTAAGAGCCTGGTAAACTTTACATTGGTTTGTATCAACTTAAATGTTAACACCTCTGCAATACGAATATTTACAGGGGAAGTGAGATAGGCCAAAATGGTAAAGCACTTGGTATAAGTGGGGACTCAGTGGTAGATCCCAGTGCTGCCCTTGGGATACTGTAGTAGGTGCGCACTTCCTTTTCTCTTCAGTGTGTCTCTATTCCTGTTGAAGGGAAGTTGTCCATATATTGTTCAGCTGGAATGGCACTGGTTTAAGGCCATTTATTAAAATTATCTTACTGTAAGGTCATTTACGACGCGTTGGGCAATAGCTACAGTAAAAATGGAATTATAGTGAAGTTCAGTGGTATTTAGCACCTGTCAAACTGAAAAATTGCCACCATTGCTGCTGTTCTTAGTGTTAACAGTGCCTTTAGGATGCCTGTAGCAGTGCTGGCTGTAATCCAAAGGCATGAGAAGCCTCCATCCATGGGGTCATCTAGCAGTTGACAACAGGACTTTAGTATGTGCACACACACCAAAGCAGTATCCTGTTGTAAAGTGTGCTAATGTAGGGTTTGCTTGTTTGATGTTGATTGTATGCCCTCAAGGAAAGTGTGTGTTAAAGGACTGAATCTATGAGAAATCATTTTGGTTATTCCATTTTAAAATAGTTTTAGGATTTCTTTTTGATGATTACTGTATTTGTAGAAATGTTTTTAAAAGTTGTGTTGGAAGCTGAAGGAATTAAGGGCTATATCAAAGGTATTTTTGGGGCATACAGTAATTTACTTTGCTCATGGAAAATAGTGCTTCCAGAAGATGGAGCAGAGCCATTCCTGTTCTGTTTCACACAGTCCCTCATTTTCAGGACTGCATCTGGCTTCATGATCATACAGGTCAAATTTGCATTTTGGAAGTTTTAACTTGGAATGAAGACTTGCTTCTTCAGTCAAATGGTGCGTATTTTTTGTTAAAATAGACTGAACGCACTTTTATTTTTCACCTTTCATTGTTCACTTTGCGGGGAGAGAATCAGAAGAGTGAAAGTGAGAAAACTTGTGGCTTGATCGAGTCAATTTAACAGATAAAGCAAAAGCTGTGCACACAAGGAAAGCAGAACAAGGACTTCATTCCGCACTTCCCATGGCTGGTCAGGTGTCCATCCATCCCCAGGAGAGCAGGGCCCCATCACATGTGACAGTGACGTGGGAAGCTCCATCGCTCTGAATGTCCCTGGAATGTCCTTGTTCCCCCAGCTCTGTGTGCTGAGCATGGCCCCACACGGTCTGGGACATCCCTTGGGTCACTTGGGGTCAGCTGTCCCAGCTGTGTCCCCTCCCAGCTCCTTGTGCCCCCCCAGCCCCTCACTGGTGGGGTGAGGGACAGGAAAGGCCTCAGCTCTGTGAGCTCTGCTCAGCAATAACCCAAACATCCCTGTACTACCAAGACCGATTCCAGCACAAATCCAGAACACAGCCCATACTGGCTGCTGTGATAAAAATTAATTCTACCCCAGCCAAAACTAGCACAGTATGAGATTTGTTCACCAAAGTGCTCCACTCCAGCAACTGGAGACAAGTTTTCAAAAGAGATTATCACTTATCAACTGGCAAGTTCACTATGTGGCAAACCCTTTAGAAAGTGTGCTGGAAATTTGAGGGAGTTCAGGGTGAATTATTTGTTGTCAAGAAAACAAGCATGATGATAGAAAACTTAAGGAGCTCAGTCATGTAGCTTATCTGGAGAAGGTTTTGACTTAGAAACGTCAGGAATAGAGATACTTAACTAGGTCTTTTTTCTAGTACACAGAAATACGACAAGATCCAATGGATAGAAGTCAGAAAAGTTCAAACCAGAAAACAAATGAATGTTTTTGACAATTAACTACTGAGATGGCTTAGTTAAGAGCTGCAATACATTAATCACTGTGTGTAGCCTTTTGAAAAGATGCGAAGTAGCTGAGATACAAATCAAAGGGCAGGAATTATGGAAATTTTTATGGCTTTTGCTATTGAATGAATTTGAATGAGAAATCACTTCTTTTTTCCTCCAGACTTAAGAATGACAGTACATTTGGTTGTGTGTCAGAGAGTAAATGCAGAATTATGTCCTTTGAATTGCCATCCCGGATTAATAAATGGGTGAATTTGTTAATTTCTGTATTTACCACTCTACCACTGTCTAATCTTTTAGATTTTAGTGATGGATGTGTTGAGATCTTATGTAGGGATTTTCAAAGAAGCGTAGTACTTTATTCCAGAGTAATTTTAAGGACATACAGGTGTTTGATTCCCATTAGTTTTCTGAAAATGCCTTTTGTTTTTTCCTTTCATATTTATTCGCACAGTATTGATTATAAAACGAGACTATAGGTTGTATTTCCAGTATTCTAGCTGCTTATCTCCCCTTGACATAGGAACAACATCTATCATGTTGTTGTGTAATTAAAATAGTTGATTTATGCATTCATTTTTAAAAAACCAAACAACAAATTAGTCTCGGTAGCTAAGAGAGTGAAAAATTATGACAGTTCTGTTCTCAGCCACCTGATATGTTTTAGTAATTCCATGATTATAACTCTGTCATTTGGTCATTGCTTCTGTCTCTCCTGTGTATCTTAATGGCTTGCTTGATGGGTGAAGAGGTTTTCCTTTTCCCTGCCCACCTGAAAGTGCTCACATTCCCTGTGTTTATAATTTTATTTTATATATTCAGAGTGGTGGGTGGAAGACTTCCATATCCCCTGTCAACATTGCCCCAGCCTGCACCATAGTTTAACAGCTCGGTTGTTCAGTTGCATTTGCTTGTCTGTCAGTGCCAGGCTTGCATGATTTTAATTTGCAAGCAGTTTGTATCTCCATGTGTGCAATTTTTCTGTCTTTGCATGGACACTAAACCTCTGAGGAAAAATGTCATGCCGCCCCTCATCTTTCCAAAGCTCAGACTGTTGCTGTTTCTATGAAACTGAATTAGTTTTGGCTGTGCTCAAAATGTCCTCAGTTTGCATAAAAGATTCCAGTTTAGTCTTGTCTCTGATAAATGTAGCTGAAATGTCTTGGGAGCCAAGGATGGATGATGCTTTAAGTTCAACCACGAAGTCCCCAGGTAATTTACCAGCAAACAAACAATACAAAATTGAGTGTAACAGTGGGAAGGAAATGAGATCTGCAGCTAGGAATTAAATTACAGAAACAAGTAAGTAAGTAATGCTAAAAGGGCATGACTTTAAAAGCTGTAAAGAGTTTTGAGTGTATTCCATGGGGGACTTGCAAACACCACTGATTTTGTACATGAACATTTGTTAAGGTACCACGGATGTCTCCTATGTGAAATTTGATACGTTGGGTGGTTTATTTCAGTGGTAAATAGTGGCTAAAATTAGAACCCTATTCTTTCAGTAGACTAGAAACAATTTATTTTTTCTTCCAAATGAAACAGAATGATACTTCAGGTGATATGTTTATTCTAATGTGGGACTAAACCAGAATTTGGGGATTGTAAATGGGATCAGAGTCTAAGAAAATGGTTTATAATGAAGTAACGACAAATGATAATATGATAGTTGCAGTATTCTGTTAGGCAGCAGTGTCTCAAGGTAAAAACAAAACCTGAGTTTTATCCAGCATGCGTGAGGTGAGCCATTTCCCTTTCCTGTGAAGTGTTGTGTATTTGGTTGTTTCAGATCATACCTTGTGCAGCTGACTGTTCCTGCCTGTGTATGATGACTTGTGCTCATCCTTACTGTATCCTGTCTGAGGGCAGCACACCTATTCATGAATATTACTTTGAATTCAGAGCCTGCCCTACAGTGCACTGATGGTTCCTTGTCCTCCCCCCTACCCCAGGAAATCTCTTTTTCTTTTTTTACACAAGTCATGGTCCATAGTTAGGCAACCAAAAGAGACCCCTGTAGAAAATAGTTTCATGCGTTTCTGCAGTTGCAGAAAATAATTTTTAACTGCTCGGAAGAAATCTCTATTGATTCCAGAGAAATTTAATCTATTTTTTTCCATTTATTTATGCAAAAGTTGCATGAGACTGTCAGAATATAGTCATATTATGAGATATTTGCTACTAATGCTTTGACTACAAGAATAGACTGATTTGGCAAGCCTTGATCCGGACGAACCCGTGGTGGCTATTACTCATTCCTGGATTTATTTCTAGATAAATAGAATAGTGTCATCCATTATTTGCTCTAATTGTTTTTCCTCAGGGATCTAAGTGTAACTGAGAACTAATTGCTTGGTTTCTGTCCTTGAAAAAGGAGTAGTTGAGTTTGCTTCCTTTCAATTTTCCATTGCCATGCAGATCTCCATTCTCTCCCATTGGATCATTGGTAGCAAGGAGTGGTCAGTAGCTTTGTCATTGATCCCTGACTTCTGTGTCATCACAGGATGAATTCATTCAGCCCACTGCTGTATGAAACACATTGCTGTTTACTTTGCAGGTTTCTGTCATGCCTCTCCAAGAGTGCCATCATTGAAGTGCTGTAGCTTTCAGAACTTCACATAGTTCCTCCTCCTTCATTAAAATCAAATCTTATAAATGTTATATAACATAACACTTTCATAGTTGTGCACGAGAAACAATATTTATGTTTGGATGAGGTCTAAGTGCTGACTTTATATCTCTGGAAATAATTAAGTAATGTTATTTGCAAGACTGTGCCAAGTTCTTTGTCCCTGTCCTAGATCTACAGCTTTGTATGTTTTTATTGGTTGACATCATCACCTAGTAAAGTGATGTATGATTCCTAGCCATAATTGAAGGAGAAAATGCATTCTCTAATTTTCTGGGAAGTAACATACCTGCATATTCTACAGTAAAAGCAAGATTTAGAGAGGATGCTTCCTTTATTGACCACTATAAAAATGATGTATGTGCTGTTTTGATTTAACATTCTTTTCTTTTCTTTTTTTTCAACTTATATGGCTTTGAGCAATAGGGAGTGATGACTATAAAAACTTTTCTTTACTGAATAATAAAGGAAAACAAAGAGAAGAGGGAAATGTGTATATAAATGTCCTGTAAACATTTTCAAATTTGCGTTCTCTCAGTCTTCTTGTGTGACCTTGAGCAAGCCTCTTAGTACCAGATCTATTGGAGGACATCACTAAATGCTTCCGTCCAAGAGTTAAAAATTTATAGGTATATAAGAACTTGCCAGTAAAATTCTGTGGATATTTGAAGATCCTTTGGTCACGCTATGACAGATTTATGTCAGACTAGGTAAAAAGTTCAGTTTGAGGACAACTGACATATTTTTACAGGGTCAGAGGCAGTATATTGCATATAGTCTGAGCTACTCTTTTTTTTTATGGTGGAGTTTTATTGTGTGGGGTTTTTTTTTTTTTTTTGGTTGGGGTGGGTTTGTTTGGTTGGTTTTTGGTGCTTTTTTTCTTAGTATGAGAAAACACTGCTATTTAGATGCTGAAATAATGCAAGATAGAAGTGCAGTAACAGTTTGGAATGCGGAGAGCTCTGATTACTGAAGAGTGGCTAATGAATGATGTTATATCCTGGTGAAAATGACAGTAATAGTAGTTTGTGAAAGAATTATCTGAGGGGAATGTTATGTTGTATTGATCCCAGCCTGACAGACATATACCAGCTTCTCACAGAAAAATAAATTCTCTGTGTAATTTCTCTGCTTTGGCACTTCGTAAAAATCACATTAGACGAAATGGAAAGCCTTGCAAAATGACTGAGCTGTGAATAGAAAATGGTTTGAGAACGTAATGCTTGGGAATGATGGACAAATCGTGCAGGAGCACTGTTCCTTGATGTGCTTGCACCAGGAGCTCTTCGCAGACAAGAGCCAAAGCAGACTCTGCCAGGAGCAGTTGTGTCTCGCTGTCTTTTTCTGAAGGCTGAGCTTGCATTGAGTTACTGTGTCCATAGTACTTGGCCATACTTCAGTGCAGTAGATACAACATTCACACAGGAAATAGAAAACTTGAATTTTGTGCACTCCTTGAATTAATGCAGGATGTAGACTATTTTCTTTCTCATGTGGTAGCAGGTTAGGAGGTAAAGGTGGGGATCTCTGTGTTTTGGTGAAACTAAAGTTCTGTAACTGGTTAGGATTATGTATCAGGTGAGCTTCTTAGCTCTTCCCTGGCTCACAACCTTGTTTTGAGGGAAGAACTTGTTAGCTCTATTTATGAAGTTTCTGACCCATGGTAACCATTCAGCCTTTGTATTCTAGCTGTTCTGGCTAAGCTGGAACAATGCTACACGGGGCTGAAACAAAAACCTAAAGAGAGAAATCAGTGTTGCGTACCCTGACAAATGATTTGTTAGTCTTGTCTTGAGTCTAAGACGATATTCTTACTTTGTAGTCAGTGTGACATTGTCAAGTTGGGCACTTGGTCTTTCTTTTCGTGTTGTCTCTCCAGCACACATCCCTGCCCCTTCCCCAGCACATTATGTATCAAGTTACATTCTGTGTTTTGCATTTACGTTTTCCTCTAAAACTCACTTCAGTAATTTAGCACTTAAATTTCTTAGCCAGTCACTCTGCATCAACTTTTGCTCACTTTGTCTCCTTCTTCTTCCAAGCCTTTGTCATCTGTCATCCACACCTCATTTCTGTTGGCGCGTTCTAAAGGTATTGACTCATTCATTTTGCTCACAGAAAGATACCTATCACATTAGATTCAAACAAACATAACAGTCCCACCCCCACAGTTGCTCTTTGCTGTTTTCCTGTCTGTCCATGCACAAAAGAAATCGTGCTGTTGGCGATGTTTTTACACAGGGTCTGAGGGATCACCAGGAAGAGTTGGAGCATGAGTGGACAGACAGGTCACAGTGACATTGTGCATGCAGGAGGAAGGGCAGAGGATCAGTTATGACTGAGGGAACAGCCCCAACATAATTTTAGCCTTACTGACCTTGACTTGCGCCTTTCCATCCCTCTGGAATTTGACTGTCGCAGTCCAGCCAAAATGCATGTGAAATACAGCCCTGTCATGGTTGGGTCTTTTTCTCCGCGGGGACTTGGGAGAGCACAGTTAGACCTTGGCCTTGCTCGATGGGGCTCACCAGGCTGTACTGTTTCCCTTTATTTGCTGCCTAGCTTTTTTTAAAACATGAATCTGTATTGTACATTTCTAGTGGTTTGATAGTGCTACAGCTGGTTACTTCCCAACAACCAGCTATCAGTGGCTATTACTCAGTTGATCTATCTTGAAGTTTGCCTTCATGTAATTTAGTGAAATTGGGCCTTTATAGATGGTCATTATGGAACAAAACTTTTTTTGTAGTTAAGATTTTGACACTTGTAACAATGCTTTTATACCTAATAACAATAAATTGTGCTGGCAATGGAACAGTGAAAGCTTTCTTACATCTGATTTAAATTTAGGTTTATTTCCTTGACTAAGAAAGTGGGGTTTTTTCCTGCATTAATTTAACCATGGATCTAACTTTACTTCGTAAGAACAAGATATAGCATGTAATAAAATCTTACTTGTCACGATTTACATATGAAACAGAAATTATATTAATTTTAGCTGTAGCTTGGTTGGTAGACACTGGAGGAAAGATGATCCTCTTAGATTTGTGGGAGAGAGAAGTAAAAATTCTACCACAGAACAATTTTGTGTCGTTTATTTTAGCTAGATCACAAAGTGTTGCCAAAAAAACCCGTGCATTTATCAACTTACATTATCTGCACTTAGGAAATTCAGGAGTGGATTCACTACGGTGGAAAAGGTTAAGCAATCACATGGCCACAGAGTACAGTTAAGTATCTTTCAGGGTAAAGAGAACTGGAGGCTATGATCTCCTAGTGATGATTCCATTTTTTGTTTCTGAGAGCTGGGAAGGATGTATCTGAGCAGTTCCTGCAGATGGTGTGTCTGAAGTGCAGGGTTACTGTACTAAAGAGATATATTTAATTTGCACTGGGAACATGACTCAGAAATGGGGCATGAGGCCTGGAAGAATTATTGTGAGGGATTCAGTGGGTCTGGTTATCAGAGCACAGGTTGGTCTTACATGAGCCTGACAAGGTCTAGTAATGTGCTGTGAGTACAGACTGAATATATGAAAAGTTACTATTATTGGGAAAATACTTCAGATTGTACTAGACTGCAATCAGTACTAAATCAGTACTAAAGCTTGGAACAGTGAGTTCAGGAAGTCAGTTCAGGAAAGATTTTAGAATAAAGTGCCTATTGCAAGTGCTGGTTGGATAGAAGTTAAAATCGTGGAGAAATCAGGTGTTTGAGGTATATTCATAATTCAGTTTTAGTATATGACTTGTGATCAAGAACTGAAAAAACCTTCTAACAAGCTATGAGGAGGCAGAGCCTTGTTAGTGTCTTCCAGATCTTTCTGTGTGCTGCTGGATTGAGGAAATGCTCACCCTGAACGTACAGTGCTGACCAAGAGACAGCAGTCCTGTTTTACCCAACAGCAACTTCACTGTGAGCCTCCGTCTGCAGTGTATTGTCTGGACAAGGATGGAGTGATCTTACAGGATTAAATTAACTTCTGTGATGTTAGAGTTACAGATGGGTGCCATGGCCATGTTTGGTGGTGCTGGTGACTGATACTCTCCAGTCTCTGCTGTAAGCAAACCTACTGCTGAATGTCTTGTGTGCAGGAGCCTGGTTGTGCACCAGCCCAGTACCTCACTGGGCTCAGGAACACTGGCTGCCTTCCCTGAGCTGTTCATGTACTCACAAACGATTGCAGGAAGTGACAAAGGGACAGTATGAGGCACAAGTCAATGAACATGATTGGGTCAATAAATTTGGTTTACATTTTGAGTGATAGATTAAATTTCTTTACTGACTGATATAGGTATTATAATGACACTAGAGAGAAGTATTACATCTTTCTTCATTCATTCAGATGAGTCGGTTAATGTTAAGTTAGTCTTTGCTTGAGCATCTTGAGAAAATACTGCAGCATTTCTCCTCTTCTGCTACATTAGTAGAGGTCAATAAATTATTTCATGATCTGAAGAGAGTATGCAGCATTACATTAAAGTGTCTTACTCGTTATTAGTTTGTAGACAAATACCAGGTGTGCCAGGTCTCTGGGTAAGACTCCTGGCAAAGATGACATTTTCACCAAAAGCCAGCATTCTAACAACAGTACTTTGTATGTCAAGGAGCTGAACCTAAATGGAAAGCTAAATTCCATGGAATTAAAATTTGATTGCAGATCAAAACCTTGGAGATGCTGATGATGCTTTATTGCTAAATTAATAGATTAAGAGGATAAGTACAAAGACAATATAAGGAGTAATATTACTTCTCTATTTCCTGTCGTGTCGTTTCCC
>VZRL01007031.1:1126242-1194622 GCA_013397895.1 Origma solitaria
CCCCCCCAATTTTACAACTAGGTTATATTTTTAAAGCAGAAAATGATAGCAAAGTGTCCAGCTACACTTGAGCCTCTCCCCTGTGAACTCACTGGGACACGTCTGTGGGAGAAGTGAACTGCGTTTCATCATGGAAGGGTGGGTGTATTCCCTGCTGTGGTGTGAAGAGAGCTGAACCTGGGCAGTCAGGGACAGGAGTTAGTGAGAACAATAATTGAGAGCATGCTAAAGAGCTCTTGATCTTGGCCTTGGCCACTTTCTTGACTTACTGAAAATGAAACGGGGAGGTTTTTATTTGCTTTGGAAAATGATTCATTAGAATTGCAAAGAGCTAGCTGAGAAGCTGTTAAGAATCTTGAAAAGGTTAGAACAAATGAAGATGAATTTAAAGAAGTGTAACTGTGCCTGCATGCTGCGTGAATCTTGCCTAATCTCTTCCCATCACTATTGTCAGTTGTAAGGATAGTCCAGGAAGGCAATGTGCTCCCTTCCTAAGTGTCTTTAATAGTTTAGGGGAGAAATGACAGATGCTTCTGACATAGTTACAAAATTAAAGCAGGTATCAAGGGAGGGAGAAAAGAAAACAATTCTGAAAATAAAATATAGACAGCAATAATGTAAAAAAAGATGTGAACAATATTGGAGTCCTCCAAAGAAGATGCAGAAGAGAAGTATTTTAAGATCATTCAAAATAACTTCAATAAATTCTCTGTATGTCCTTTGTTCACTGCCTTTAGTAGCTCATTTCTTCACTGCTTTTAGTAGTGTCAATAAAACAGCTCTTAAAGTGTTTGTCTTTGTATGTAGAGATAAACCTTAACCCATCTTACAGGAGTCTTCCAAGAAGTGTTACCAGGAATGAGATTCTGAAAAATGCTGTTAGAGATGTCACTTTCGGGTATTTCTGCAGGGAGCTGTCACCTTTCCACTGCGTGCTGGTGCCCTCCCTGTGGGAAGCAGGACCCACAGAGGAAGTGGAGCTGAGGGCACTGATCACCCTCCCAGCTGTGCAGTGTGTGGCTCCTGGTTAGCAATGCCATAGGTGCCATTGCAGAGTGCCCTGCGGGGTTACTGCTCACACCCCTATTCCTGCCAGTCTGTATCGCTGATTTCCCAAGTTCTACTGCAGCAAATACTCTGAAAGCCCAAGAAGAAAAGCCTGCCCCTGGTGCACTCATCAATACTCTTGGAGGCAGCTATGATTGACTCCTGTTCACGTGTCAGAGGTATGGTCATGGAATCACAGAACGCTTTGGTTTGGAAGGGACCTTTAAAGGCCGCCTAGTCCAACTCGCCTGCAGTGAGCAGGGATATCTTCAACAAGATCAGGTTGTCAGAGCTCTGGCCAACCTTACCATGAATGTTTCTAGGAATTTGTATCTACTGCCCCTCTGGGCAACCTGTGCTGCTGTTTTATTTTCTTTGTACAAACTTCCATCCTTCTGTCAGCTCTTAAATTGACCCTCTTTTGGTTTAAAATCATTGCTCATTGTCCTATTGCAGCAGGCCCTGCTAAAAGGTTTGTCCCTGTCTTTCTTGTAGGGCCTTTAAGACGTGTTCCATCCCTCAGTGTACTTGACTAAATATACATTTAGTCTGATCCATAGAGGTTTTATGGTTTTTTTTTCCCTTATGGGCATTGCATTGTGCATGTGTCCTGTGAAAGTGCAGTGCTCTGCCAAGATCATGTTATATTCAGTCTTTTCTGCTACAGAGTTTGACAGATGTAGGAAATACATGCGCAAATATGACTGTGTGTTCTCAGAAGGCTGCCTCGAGGATGGAACTGACCCATGTTTTGTGTAGTCAGATATGAAATAACTAAGGCACATCTCACACCATTTCATAAAACAAAAACAAAATCAAAACAAAAAATCCAAAACACAAGAATCACACAACAAAATATTCCTCTTCTGGTGGGTCTAGGTGAATTGAGGTTAGCCTTTATTTAAACAAGGTTTCAGGTTATTGCAGCACGTTTGCTGTTCTGGTAGTTAAATTAGAATGATATACATTGTGAGCAAAAGGAAAAGTGCTCCTAGTCAAAGAATCTAGTTTGAATTACAGCTTCCTTTGGGATTGTTAATGTGAGTTGAGTAGAGTCAGTGCTAGCACTGGTGGGAATTGTTCTGTAAAATTTTCTGGCACATACAAAATTTATTTAGTTAGAAAATCAAAGTTAAAAGCTGAAGCATGTCCATTACTTAAATAATAAAATGCATAGTTGCCTTTTAGCAGGATGTACTTAATTGTAATAATCCTCTTTTTTGGAGAGAAGTAATGCTAATAAAATGTAACTAGTTAAATCTTATAAAAGTTTTAAATTAGACTTTTTACCATGCATATAAATTTTACTGTGTTTATGCATACTGTAAGAATGGTTTATGAACCTTCATATAAAGACTTTATATCCTTGCATAATAATTTTGCTGCAATATTATTTTATATGTCACAAAAATGTCTCAATGATTTATTTATGACTATCAGTTCCTCTGCTTTCTCTTTGTAATTATAGAATTACAGAATAATTTTGTTTGGAAGAGACCTCATGAGGGTCCTGGTACAACCTCCTGCTCAGTTTGGATCAGCTCAGGGGTCAGATGAGGTTGCTTAGGGCTGTATGCAGGCATGTCTTGAAATTTTCTGCAGATGAGACTGTACTGCCTCTCTGGGCAACCTGCTCCACTCTTGGGGTGTCCTTCCAGGGAAAAGGATTTTGCTTTTATCTAACCTGTACCTTTCTTTTTCAATTTATTCCTGGTGTCATTCTCCTACCATGCCATGCTGTGCAGACCTTGACTGTGTCTCACCGCACATTTCTCCTGTGCAAGATGCATTTAAATAAAATACAGTGCATAGATTTATAAATTCTGTTCTATAAATAGACTATTATGTGTTTATGGTTCAGGGCTTGTTAAATGCAACATCATAAAGTTGTTTTCTGTATTTGTTTACATGTGAAGAAACTTTTTTCTCCAACCCTATCCATTGCTTCCTTTTCGTTGCCTGCAGCAGAGGCAGACCAAATGAGCTAAAATTCAGTAGTTTGGTAGAATCAGTTGTCAGTCCAGCATGTGGTTGTTTTGAGTGGAAGACGCTTTACTCGTATTTAACAACTGTTTTGCAATTGTCTTAGAAGATTAATTATTTTCCAATAAATCTAATCCATAGGTTTTTTGAATATAGAGTAGATTTGTTTGAAAGAACTGTGGAACTCACAGCTATGTAGTTGTAGATCTGTTCATACTGCACTAAAAAATACCTTGTGAAAGTAATGGAGTTGTCATAAGACAGAATTTCTGCCACCTCCACTGTTAAATCTTCCTGTAGATGTGGGTAGAGACTTGGAGAAGTTTTTTAATTGACAGGTTTTACCTGTACATTGTAATTCATTTAGACATTGATGCAAATTTCTATGTGACACAGTGGAAAAGTTATTTTTGTAATAGAAAATGTTAAATTGTATTTTCATATCATGTCCATTCAGTGCAATGCTGTCATGACAGGGAGAGACAAATGCAGCTGCTGCACTGTAACAGAAGAATGAATGGCAATATCTCCCTGCTACAGAGAATCATTCACTGTTCTTTTTTTTAGTACAGTTTTTAAAGGAGAAATCAGAAATTTTAGGTGTGGTTTGCAGACAGGGTTTTGGGACAGTTCTAGTAGTCATCGCACCTGTTTTCCATAAGCTTTTTACTCCATAAACTGGATAGTGGCTTAGTGAAATGACATTGTTGAATACATTTTTACAATGGCATCTTTTTGTGAGAAACAGACTGATGCTGTGTGATATGCACATGCTGTTAATTCTAAATTTAAAGATAGACAATGCAAAGAAATGTGTACCTTTTCTGTTTTATGTCTTACACTGCCTGTCATGTACATTATCAATTAGGTTTGTTTTTGTGTTGTTAAATAATTCTGATCCCATAGAAAGGTCTCTGCAAATGCAAACTATTAAAAAAGAGATGTAATTCTACAACTGGACCAAGTTCAGACTTCTAATCTAAGGATTCTAGTCTAGCACTGGTTTGCTTCTATGAGCAAAATGCTCATGCTTTCGATCAGTCAGCCTAGGGAAGCAATCACCCATCTTTGTCAGTCCTCCTTATGGTGAAACTGTCACTCTTGTGTTTGCTTCTCATGTCTGATTGTGTTGATGTGAATATTCTTCCTGGTGAGGTGGGGCTGTGTGTGAGCCCTCAGGCTCTGCTCTGCTGGTACTCTGTGTGTGTAAACACCAATCTGGTGTAGGCTGTAAGCTGTAGGCTTTGTTTCCAGAGTGCCTAGAGGGGGCTGCCGGACCATGCTGGGGCACTCCCCTTTTGCCATCGTATGATTTAGCAAACTTCCCTTGCTGCTTCATTTTAGCAGCCTCAGTTTGCTGTCAGTAATGCCGATGTGTGTAAGGGCTGGCAGTACTACAGGGAACAGTAAACCCATTTAAATTTCCTGCAGAGCCTGCTCTTCGAGAGCTTGTTGGGTATATCGGGCGTCACTGTTGGAAACCAGCACGCACATCCCACCCTCAACCCCACAAAGGCATTATATTGTGGTAAGTTGGTGTCAAATACTGGCCCATCTTCATGCCCAGATGGAATTATGTTGCATAAATGCTGAGCATACACTGTTCCTTTAATTTTTCATATATTTGCCTTGTGGCAAACAGTGTTTTAACTTCTTGGCTGTAGGGCTTTTACCTTAAGATTAAAGTATTTCTCCACTACGAATGGTTGAAAAATACTTTATTTTCATCGCAAACCACTAAGCCAGATGTCAGCTTTATCCTGTGATTGGAGATAGAATGCAGTTACAGATGCATTTCTATCTGGAGAAAACTATAATTTTTCATCTGGAATAATTTGAAGAGGATAAAAGTTATTCAAGTGACCTTTTTATGACTTGTTTGTTTTTGGTTTTTTTGCAATCCTGGTAAAACAACAGAATTTACTGTGACTATTTAGCGTGTTACAAATATCTTGTATTCATATTTTAATGGCTTACATCTCAGGAATTTAATTATATGGATGGTGCTAATGTAAGAAATTCAGAAAGGAATTAGAAGACAGTGGCAGAGTAAATCTTAGATGGTAAGCATTCTCTGTTTTCAGATTATGCATTCTCCGTCTGGGAAATAAGTTGTTTCAGTGGCCCCTAATTGCATTAAAGAGTATTAATAAACAAAAGCCCAGTGTTTCAAGGGCGTGAAGTGGAACAGTTTTTCAGGTACTACAAAATCTGCCGTTGAAAATAAGTCAATTTTCTGGGCTTACAGTTTTTCATCATTTGACTCTAGAAAGATTTTATTAAGGAGTTGTAGGAGAAATCAAAATGTGAAGAAGCAGTACATTTTGAAGGTAAAATATGAGCAGATGCTCTGGGCAATAGGAGGGCTGCATTAGGCAGTCTGCAGGTGTATAGAGCAGCAGGAGGTTTGCACAAGTCAACATTCATCTTCATTCTGAGACATTCAGTGATGAAAACTGAAAGAACCACACTGTTGTAATAGGGTAGTCATATTACCGCTGACTTACAGTGCACTGGGGAAGGCTGGTGCACAAGTGAGCTGTGGGGCTTTTATAGAGTTGAATATTAGTGGGGATATAAATGATTTAGACTTATTTATGACAGAAATAAGATCAATGAAATACGGACTGTTACTTCCATTCACCTCTGTCTGTGAAGCCTGTGGGATGTTACTAGTTTGCTAATTAAAGCTTTCCTCACACAAGTAGCTTTATTGGGGTCCTGTGTTAGGCCACCTCAGCATAGTGGAACAGCTGACATCAAAACCTGAAGCAAGAGGTTCTTTTCATGTCCCTGTTTAAATCTGTTGCTGTCAAGCTGGAGTTTGATGGCCCTTGTGGGTCCCTTCCAACTTGGGACATTCTGTGATTCTGTGATTAAAGAGCACAAACCGAACTAGTATAAGTACATTACATATTGACATTGTAAATTATTTGTCCGTTCTTAACAGTTTTTACCACTGGACTGAAGTCCAGTGCTTTACTTCAGAAACACTCGTGAAAGAACAGGCCTCATGCTTTTAAAGAGTCAGCTCTTACTTTTGGGCACAGGTATTTCCTTAGGGTACTGCTTATTCCAGGACTGTGCTAATTCACCCTTAGGAGAGTAAAAAGACAATATTCTTATGATTCTGTAATCCAAGCCAAAAGGCCATCTGGCTTTCGTTCTGCCATTTTTTAGTGGATAAATGTCCTGTTGAGTTGAATGATACTTCTGTGTCCAGAGACTTAAAGCATCAGTCTTTGTGGCCATAATCCAATAAAGCTTTAAAAATGTATAAGGAGATTCACATGCATGGAGTGGTGCATAAGCAGGAATACATTTATGTATTGGAAAATTGCTTTCAGGAACCAGTCAGCTCTCTGAAAGTTTGACTTGATTTTACCTTGAAAAGAATTGGAAATAATTTTGTTTTTTAAACTGTGTTTCCATTAAAACTAACTTGCACTTTTACTTGCTTTTTAATTTTGTTAGCAGTTTTCCTCCGAGAAGTTTTTTAGAAAAGGGGGGATAAAAGGCAGGGGATGAGAAGGGAAGATTTTTGACCAGGTAGAATTGCTGTATTTTGACACTTGTTGTCAAGGTAATGTTGATCAGCTGCAGCAAGTTTGAAAGTCCTGTTCAGCACAGCTCGGTCATTTACTGAACAAGATCAGAGTCAGCTGTTCAAAAGAAGACCCCTTACTAAGTCCTTCCTGACATTCCACCGGGGTGTTGTCATCTAAAATGCTCCTGCTATTTTTTTATTTTATGCACTGAAAGCAGGTATGACCTTATGTGGGCTTATGGATTCTTTGGGTCCCTTCATGATCTTTCATGATACATCTGCTTTGAAACAAAGGGGAACAGAAGGAATGGAGATTGCAGTACTTACATACATGGGAAATAAGAAAATCAGAGTAATAAAAAGGAAATGCTAGCAACCATGTTGACTGGTCAAAAAGATAATTAGTCTGTAAGATTAGAACAGGTCTAACCCTTCCAATGGTAGCAACGTTTTGTGGAAATGAGATTCACAACATAGCTTGAGATTCTAGACCTGTTTTGTTAGAACACAAGTCCGTATCAAAGCATTTTGGACCTTCATTTTCAACAGAGTGTTTCTATTTAATTCTTTATGTAAAGATTACATATTATTACATACATCTTGTTCTCCTAGTTCTTTATGTAAAGATTAACAATATAAGAAAACAGAAAAAATTCAGAATTATTTCTAAGGGATACAGTAAGAAAGAGGTCTTGAAATGCATTGCAAAATGGTATTTCGTCTTCTGTGTTACTTCTGGCAACAACAGAAGATATCCTTGCATCTTCTGGCTTGTATGTGCCATACTAAAAGCCTTTTCCTCCTCTATTGATGTCCAGCAAGTGACAAAAAAACCTAAATAGTCTGCCTCTTGTCCCCATGCACCTGTCACTTGATATTTGAACCCTGCTGCATAGACCTTCCGGTGACTCTGCCTCTAAAGACCCATCAAAATATCTCAGTTATCTGGTCCTAAAGAACTTCTGTAAGATTAGTAAGAAGTTTAGTAGGGAATTACTACTGTCAGTACACGTGCACATAGTGACAGCTTTGAGAAAATTCTTTTTAATTATTATAATCTTCCTTTATAGGAAACAGGGAAATATTGTGCACTTCTGTATTTAGACAGACAAACAAAACCCAGGGTTGACAGTTGGTTAGATAGAGTAAATAGAGGTTACAACAGCTGTTAGATTTGCTAGACTTGCTTCTAACGAATGAAAGGATATAAGATTGTGATAGAAATGCAGTGGTATTGTTAGCATTTTTTCTTGCTAAAATTAAAGCAAATTATTGTAGCAGTAGTTTGTAGTGTGTAGTGCTTGTGGGTTTTGTGCCTTTTTTTCTTTTTTTTTTTTTTTAAGTTCATAGACTGTGACAAGTACCTGATGTTGTTCTTTAGCACATTTGTGGGGGTTTATCACAGGATGCCACTTTGTTCTGAGCTGTCAAGCTACTCTGAAAAAGAGCTAAATCCTACAGTGTGGTTCTCTGAAAAGTGGTTTAATAACAATGGAACAGTACAGGTGTATATTTGTCTCTGGCTTCTGCATTGAATATTCTTACTGCAGAAGTAGAAAATTCACTAAAATAATCTCTAGTCTTAAAACTGTCATTTGGTTGGAACTTGGTCCTTTATATGAGAACGCAGTAATAAAAGTGCACCACAGTGCAAGAGAGCAGTTTTAATCTGTAGGAATGATATGTAATTATAAATCCAATGAATAAAGAGTCAGTAAGTAAAAACCCCCAAACCCTACAAACTTGTCTCAAGAATCAGATTGGTTTTGCTTTGGTACCTGCACCTATACTGTTAATATGCTGAGGAGAACAACTCCCACCGAGGTGTGGGTTCTTTCTCTTTGGCTTCCTCCTCCGCTGCAAAAGGCTCTGGAAAGCCTTTTGGGCCAGTGTTCACTGGGTTCAGAGGAACTCCAGAAGGTGTAATTCTGATGATTGGCAACGAGTCCAGCTCGGAAATTGCAGACTTTCCCTGACAGATCTCCTGTTGCAAGAAGAGTCGTCAGGGAAAGGTGTTTTTTAGGAATAGGGGTGTTCGCTCCAGCCCCAGGGCATGGCGGCTGCAGCAGAGGTGCGCTCCGTGCTGAAGTCTGGCTTGTGTCTGAAACTAGTTCTGAAGATACAAGATCCAGTAAAGGTCTGTGCTTGGTAAACTGTATGCAGTGCGTTTAATTATGTATAAATTTCTGTAAGAACCAAGTGGGTTAGCACTTGTCAGTGCAAACAGTTGAGCAAACGGCTTATTTAAAATGCATGGTGAAATGAAAAATATTTCACCTTTTTTTTGGATCTTCTCTTCCAGCAGATCATTCCTGAAAAGGCATGAGTGGAAAGAGTTTTAACTATGGGTTTTGTTTCTGATGTATATAATGTACTTGCGTTTTATTTGCCATCAGCAATGAAATTGAAAAAGTATGTAAAGAAAATACAGGAAAATGTAGATAGATAACTGTGTATACTTTGTAGTTGAGAAACTACAGCTTTAGTCAGTCTAAATTGGAAGAATTTGTTTCGTTTAATTGCAGCATTGGAATGGGAGAGAGCATTCCTGAAATGGTATAAAAATAAACAGATAAATAAAGTTATACTCTAAGTTTTTCAGTATATTTCCTCACACAGAGTGAACTTTCAGGCCTATAATCTTTAGAATATAAAGTATGAGAGAAAGATTTCCTGGTCTTTGCTGTGGGTTATTAAAAGAAAGTGCAAAACAGACAAGGATGTAACTCATTATAATTCTCTGTGGGGGGAAAAAGTCTACCTACAGGCTATTAATATTAGTTCTATAAATAAATTCAGTAATAACTACATATTTTGTCTTTATTGCATGTAGTTTATCTAGAAGAGGGGAATTAATATGCCTTTGAAACAATTATTTAAACAAAAATATTTTATTTCTCAAAATGAGTGGCTTTTCAAGGAAAAGAACTTATTTTCAGTCATTATTTTTAGCAAGGAAAGAATAAGTTGCAGTAGTAGTAGAATATATTTCTCCTTCAAAGATTGCTGGTTCAAAACACCAGTGTGTGGTTTGAGTTGCAATACTATTTTTCTTTTGGCATTCTATTTTATATGCTCAGAGCTTTCAAAATATTCATCCTTAAGGCTATCATTTTCCATGGATGACCTATTCTCAAAGGTGAACTTATTTCTGAATGCAGGAAAAAACACTGTCTAGCCCCTTTATTCATAAAGTTATGGGGAAGACAGGAGTTTAATCTGCTCTGTGGGATTGTTGAAAGTTAGTTTTGAGTATGTCCTATACTCAGGATAAAGTCATGGTATGTGCTTTGGTGCTTCTAGGATTAAAGTTTCTTTTGAAAATGGCAGACAATGCATACCTTGCAATTCTGTATTACTCTTTCTCATGTGATTTTAAGCAATCCTTGAATTCCTAAGGAACCATAACATCCACGTTTGGACATAATTTGAAGTTAACTTTTAAAGAATTGCCTGCTCCCATTTTCCCTCTTGACTGACTCACGTAGTAGTGGTGGTTTTATCACAGCAGCTTCTGCAGACAGGCAGATAGAGTTCCTCTTTTAAATAAATTTCCCCAAAGCGAAAAAAGGACTCATTATCTATCTTTACAACCCAGAAGTGTGGAGATACTTGTTAATGTTCATTTGTTTTTTGAAACTGCTGGGATCCTGAATGAGCCAATCATCTGGGTACCTTTTAAACCACTAACAGATGGATATTCCAGCCGATTCCTAAATCATGTCCTCCACAGCTCTGCTGTTGTAGGCCATGTCTGTGCAAAGCTAAGGAGCAAAGGGCAGGAGGTGCAGGAGAAACAACAAACTTACTTTTTTCCCCATTTTCCACACAACCGAAAGGGTGGGAAATGGTGCTGAAGTAATGAACAAAAAATTAGTGGTAAGAGGAGAATATTTGGTAGAAACATACTTAGGAGACTGAAATTTCCAAGAGTACAGTGTTGTTCTTGGGTTATGCTGGTGAAACTTTGTGCCGTAACTATCTTTTTGCCTGAAACTGTTAACTTCCTGTCTGAAAACACCCAGGTGTGCCTTTCCGCCTAGGTGGTGAGTTCAGGTCATATGGTGCATACATTTGAAGATGGGACTTTAGAAGCTTTGTATGAAGTTTCCTGGGAAGAAGGAGCTGGAAATATTCTAAAAGCAGGATGGTTTTCCTTGGATCTGTTTAACAGACTTTTTATCCTAGTTTGCCCAATTGCTAAGCACACCTTCACTCTCACTCAGTGTTGGTGTTACATGGCTAATGGTTGTTAAAAATACGTCTCACTGACTCAAGATCAATGTATAATTGGCTGACCACACTGGAAAAAACCTCTTTTTGAGAACATCGTCAGCAGCAGAGTCCATCAAGTTTCTGCAAAAAGCACTGTGTGTTTGCATGTTCAGGCAACAATTGCTGAAAATCCTAAAGCGGCTGTGTTACCAGAAGGTGGCTGAGGGGAAGGTGGGATTTTAAAGTGGCTTTTAAAAAGCAGTGCTGAGTGACACTGTGTGTTATAGGGGGTTATCCGCAGTGCTGATGTAATGCTTTGCTGCACAAGTTTGCAATAAGGTGATTTTTCATCCTTGGGGATCTGATCTGGAGCCCTTTCTTGTGCTGAGCAGCAGTGCTGGATGCTGACATTGGCACGTCATGTAGCTGATCTGCATGCCTACTTTTGATGTGCTGGCCTACTTGCAATTACTGAAAAATTATGGCAAGGAATCTGGATGTTTCAAATGCATGCAAATTTAAAACAGCCTGCAGGCTGTAAAATCAAAAGCTTTGATTTTACATGGTTCTTTAGTTTCTGGCTTGTTAGTGAAATCAGCAGAAACGTTATTAGCAATGTTAAAGCTGCAGCAAAATGCAGTGAGTTTTGACTGGTGGTGAGATTTGTGAACTGAATTTATATTTTTGATGAAAGAAGTTGTCTCTTATAGAATAAAATAAAAGCATTGACCAACATTGTCAGTTTAGGTAAAAGAGCATTCAGGTTTCAACTTTGAGCACTGTGCGGCACTGAAAAGATACTATTCTGCAAGTCCATTGCCATGTAGCTTCGCCAGCTTGGGACTAGCAATGTGGAGAAGCAAAAAATTTGGATGGAAATTTTTTTTCCACTTACATCCTGCTTCTTCAGTTACTTGAGTACTTCCTGCCATCCAAGACTGGAGATACTGTAGCAATTCTCTTTAATGCTCCCTCACGCACTATGCTGATGACTGCTGCCTGATCCTGACCTGCTGCTCGGGTATCTGTTAATGCTTCTCACACCAAAATCACTTTTCACTATGATGGGGGAGGGTAAGACATCACTGAATAGTTGTGCCGTTGTCCATCTGCCAGAATTTTAATGCAGCCAATTCTAAATCTGCAGAGAAGGATCAAACATGGGCTTTTTGTTGTCATCGTTGCTTCTGGCTTATGCTGCTCCCAACCTTTCAGATACTGCTTTTCTCCTGGGAGTGGTGTGGAGACAAAATGAGTGCTCACATGCAAATGAAAGGGAATTACTGAACAATCTTCTTGCAGAAGATTGTGTGGTGTAGAGTCACTTCATGTCTGAAAATAGGTAAGGGCAGACAAACTATTGCAGATTCTACTTCATCACTCCCAATTAAAGAATAAACAATCAAGTGAAAATAATGCAGCTGTGCTCTGTCTGTACCTACCTTTTGCATCAACAAAATCAGAGGTAAGGATTCCTTTAGATCTTGTAATCTAAAGCCTTTGCAACAGCACATGAAATGTAAGAAGTAATCCAGAGAGTTTATCTACAGGTATGTTTGAAACATATGAACAAATACTTCCTTAACTTGTTTAGTTTTACTTAGGTAAAACTGAATGTGTTTGGTAACTTCTCTCATTATAGTACTTTATGATTCCTAGTCTAAATAGTCGCTGTCTCTTACCATACACGTTAAGCTGTTCTCATTCTCCTGGATTTTTTTGTTTCCTCAAACAGTAGCCAGAAGGGAATGGATGTGAAATTCACTGGGTTTTTGGTTAATAGCTTCCCAGGACCTTGATAAATCAGTGCTAGTGGAGCAAATTCTAGAGCCACTGCGTCTGTGTGACCTCGAGACATCCAGATCTTGTGCTTCCCTGCAGCAATTGAAGCTTTCTGGGTCTGTGCTTCAGGCACAGATATTTCAGCCATCCCAGTAACTACGAGGTGTTTGTCTGATCTCTAACTGTTGTAAGAATTGGGCAGGGTTTTACTCCAGCTCCACTGTGTTCTCTGTAGGGTGAACCATGCCTTGAAGCTTAATTCTCTTCTTTTGTTGGTGATACCCATTGAAGACAGGAGGGTAGAAAGCTTTGTTTTCTCTAGATAAAATAGATAGAGGAGTTTAGATAATAATACTTCCACTTTACTTTTGTACTCACAGTATTTTATTTAGAAAATAAGTTTAGATTGAGAATTGGAGCAGTGTTATCTTTCAGTGACATTTGATGTAAGTATATTGCTATATCTGCATACATTCTCTTCATTGTTTTTGCAGCTTTTCTGCAGGGGTAGGTCCTCAGCTAATGATCACAGAATCTTTGAAACACAGAATGGTTTGGGTTGGAAGGGACTTCTTGCATTTCAAATAGATGTGACAGCTGGGGTCAGATGGAAATAAGATCCTAGATCTAGGAATACAGATTCTGTTCAGTGTTAACACTAGTTTTTTAATTGTTTGAAAGATGTGCTGGCTTGTGACAACAATTTTGAAGAAGAAATTGGAACTGTTCTTGGTTGTGAAAGTATTTCAGAGCTTCATGGGAGTTTACTCAGAAATGGCAATACTACCTAGAACCCATTAATGAAGTTAAGCCTGTTTGGAGAAACAGAGTGTAGAAGTCTAGAAGAGGGCAGGCATCGGTGATGAAAAATTTTAAGTACATTTAGTCTTTTTAAGAACTGATTCTAATGCTTTTGGTGGTCCTGTGATAATGAAAAATAAAGCAAATGGCATAGCCTGATAAGAATTCAGTAATCAGTGAAGAGTATGATGACAAATCATATGGTTGCATGATAATCTTCAACAAAGAGAAAAGATTTTGGGGTTTTATAAACATTAGGAACTTTGGCTTTCTCTGAAAAACCTATTTACTGTTAAGTGACTGCACATTGAATTATGTGCTTGGAAAAGACAAAAATAGGGGCAGCTATATAACCATGGACTCATGCAGAATGTGGTGCTGTTGGAGAAGGCTCTATCTGTTGGGGTTTGGATCAAACTGGGTTTAGCAGGAAGTGGCCAGCATTCCTGTTTGTACTGGCCTAAATCCTCACGGACAGCATTTCAGTAGCTTGTGAAAGGAGAAGTTGGAACATAACCTGCTCTTTCCAAAGCATTCTCAAAAGTAAATGAGAGCCATTCAGTCAATACGTGATGTGCAGTGGGTATAAATCTTTCAGGGCTTCAGATGAAATCCAGGGTGAAAAAATCTGAGAGTTGAGCCACACAGTATCTGGTTCTATGTGAATAGAAGTCTGACTGTTCCTGGGTACCATGGGTTGTGGCTGTCATCCATTTTGTTAGAAGAAATTATTTTGGCTTTTGCAGTGTTTAATTTTTAAATGAATAAACTTTATCAAAATGAAACTGCTTCAGTATTGTTGCACTAATGCAGAATTCAGTAGATTTCTGTTCATCCTAGGGTGCAGAAAAAATGTAAGATTTTTAACATTACCCAGCTCCCTGGTGCATGAGAGGTGTTCTTTTCCCTTCTAGCTCATGACCTATTTAAAACTGAGCAGTGTGATGTGCTTTACATATCCCTTCTGGTATGACCACAATTAATCTTTTTTTTTTCCAATTTCAACATTTGCTGCAATAATTTTCACATGGTTGATCATAGCAGCCATTAGGGAGGTAAGGTTACAGGATCTGGGAACAAAAAGCTAGTGAGACAGCATTATAGCAGGTTGTTTTCAATGACAAAATGAAAATAAAAAGGATGATGAGCAGTGATGTTCTGAGTGTTAACGGCTTTGACCTGCAGATTCAGGTAAAGTCTAAACACCGGAAGAATAGAGCATACTTAAATTTTTTGTTTCAACTTTATTATGTAACTTAGTGTTTGTAGTGTTTAGGTGTATTTATAGACCTCTTTTGAGGTCACATATTTTTGCAGTTTCAGAAGCATTTTTATGAATCAAATGGAAACATAGATTTAAATCCTGGTGAATAACTTGTTCAGTTTTTCCTTAGCTTTGTGAAATAACACAAGCTCTTTTTAATGTATTCTTTCATACATTTCCAGTTTTCTTGTTAAGTTAGTATGATCATAAAAGATAATACACACTGATAAAGTCTTTTTATGTCCTTTGTGTATGCATAATTTATTCAGAAAAAGTGGCGCAACTGTGCCTTTCCTAAAGTTTCTTTTACATAAATAAATTTGGAATGTATTTATGTAAATACACAAATATTTACATCTTAAATGTCTAATCTTTTCTTCCACTCGGACAGGAGTACGGGTGTTTTCCCAACTGTTTATACAGCCCTCCTCCCTGGGTGCTTTGTTCTCTGGGGAGTGGTGGTGGGCAGGGTGTGCTGAGCCCACTGCCTCCCTTTGTGCTGGCTGCAGGAAGCAGACTGGGGAGCTGGACGCAGGAGATCTATAAACCTTCTCTTCTTCCCCTGAAAGCCTAAAGATGACTAGAAATGAAAGATGGTTTGTGTGCCCTGTGGCCCCAATCCTTGGTGCGGTAGCTGGGCAATAGAGTACGATGCCCTTGGCAACTGTGGAGAACGAGAGCTCAGTTATCATTAGTGTGTGGTTGCTAAGGAGCTCCTGATGGTTCCCCAGCTCTCACCGCTGGGACTGCCCGCATTGTTCTTTGGCCCTGCAAGTGAATCTCCGCAGCTAATACTCAAAGTGGCAGCTCCTTCCCTTGTTTTCCCCCTCAGAGCTGCTGAATGGTCCATTGAGGTACGGGAGCAGAAAACAGGGCTCCAGGAGGAGCAGAGCACTTACACTGCACCGTGAATAAACTGCTTGGTGCGTAGGAATGGCTTTGTGGTCTGTGGGAGAATGGATCTCACAGTGAATTCTGAGATGTCTGATGTAAGGTGTTTGTAAATTCCAGAGCTGAAGTCTGCACTCCTTAAACCTTCCAACTACTTCCTAAAGAATGCGCATATTATATGCTGACACAGCACTTCAGGAAGAATCCCTGTACAGTGGTTATTATCTATCACTCACTGGATTTCATAAATACTTGTTTGTCTGGATATTCAATAAGACATATTTTAACCCCAATAGTTTTCTAATGTTCAAAAATTGCTTACCTCTGCAGCTTGTCAAAGAGCATGCACTGATTAAATAGGCCTTTCTGGTTACCTTACTGAACATAAATTTTTATCATGTTCACTGAGTTTCCAAGCAATCTAACATTCAGGAAACTAATTAGTAGGTATATTTTCCATTATTTACTGAAAGATTTCCAAGACAATGTAAAAAAAAATCTATTTCTTTTCCTAATTCTTGATCTTTTTTAGCACTCTGACAAAATGTGGTGTTTATTCTGCTGCCGTTACATACTAATTTTAGCTTGAGCTGTATTATCAAATTAAGGCCTTTTTGTTGCATCGTAATTGTAAGGGTTGGACTAAAGCTGTGTGTGGGTTAACTGGAATCATTATTTTCTAGAAATTCTTTTGATTTTATAATATTTGTAGGAGTAATTTTTTAAATTGAAATGCCAGCTCAGTAGTACTGCAGATATTACTGCTTTTTGTTTAACTGAACAGGCTTCATAAATGCTAGGATTTCTTTCTAATTGTCAGGTAGAAGAAAGTAATCTTGGCTATTTTCTTTTCTTCTACAAAATGTCCTTGTGACTAACAAGTATCTTCCTTTATAAATGATGTAAGACATTTAAAGTGCATTTTTTATTTAAGTCAGTGCTGAAGCTCTGGTGGGGTCAGGGTGCCAGCACAAGTATTTTAAACATATTCCTTTAATACTGTTCCTTGTCTCTGTGTGGAGGGTGAAGGAAATCAAGGAAATTATTTTTTTAATAATTAAAAAAGGAAATAAGACTGCAACTGACAGACTGCTGAGCAGTGTCTGTTGTTTATGAAACTTAGAGAGATGTGTTAAGGCAGCTGTTCTTTCTAAGCTTAGAAGTTGTATCAGTATTTCCACAATTACGACAGTAACTTCATTGAAGCTCTAATTTTAGGATTTTCAACTCTAAATCTTGAGGTCACTAAGGATAGGGACTACAAAGACCAAATGTAGGTGAAAATGTTTTTAATATTGTAGCCAGTCTTTGCCTTTTCTGAAAAATTCTTTGCTGCATTCTGGTAGGCTGTGGATTGTGTGCCAAAATGAGGATAACTTCAGGGGTTTTATATGAACTCTGATTTCTGTGGGGAAGGCAGGGCTGGGGTTTTGACGAGTTGGGCGTTCATCAAGGCTGGATTTGATGTTTTTGTCAACACAAACTGCCTTGCCATATTTCGTAAGTGCGACAATGAAGCAAATAAACTTGAATATGTGCAGTGAAATGTGACTGTCTCCCCATGGTCAGCCACTGAGCCCATTTCATATGTTAGCTCAATAGACATCTGCTGTGCTGCACTGGAGATGGGAAACTGAGAAGACAGAATTCAAATGGATAGAGATGGGCTGTGCCATGGAAATCTGAGCTTGGGGAGCTGACTCCCAAACTGTGAAAAGCTATTTGAAAATCGGTTCAAGAATGTGAGATATTCAAGTGAAGAGGACAGGTTTTCACATTTAGCATAGGATTTACGAAATCAGTTGCTATACAACCAAATAAGGAGAAGAAGAGTACAACAACTATTCAGATCTTAGTGCAAAAAGTATGTCAGTATTCTTGTTAATTTAGTAATCTAGCCAGAGTTTCCAAGAAACAAAAATGAAAGGTGACTCATTCACTGTAAACATGGAATTGAAAACAAAATATATTAAATTCTCTGAGTCTTAGCCCTATATCCTTCCATATGTACTTTTGAAAAAGCAGTCATTTTTATATTGTCATGCTTATTTATTTGGACTCATAGTGAAGAAATGCATGTTAAGTGACTTAAATCCTCTTCTTTGTCTTCTTTCAAACTGTTGTGCTGATGGAAAATGTGAGACATATGGATTGATATGGCTTCATGGATGGGTGTGAAATCAGGGAGCAGGAAGATACTTGAAAAGTGTTGTGTTTGAGTATTAGAAAGTGTCATGAATTATGACTAGGGATATGCAAAAAAATGTTTTAAAATAGAGCTGGTATAGATGAAGTTGAGTTGTTTTACAGAACAAAGCATGATTCTCTAGTTTCCTCCTATGCTGGACTGTGGATGGAAGGAGTTGATCCAGGGCATTGCTTTTGGGGGAGGGCTGCTGTTTCTCTTCCTTAGCCATGAGCACTGCTGCACTTCTCTGCCGTGTCCCGTCCAAGCCTCTGGCTGCCCTGGAAGGACACACCTGCTGAGATCATTCGCTTTTCCAAGGCAGGCCTTGCTCATCACTGCTGGGTACCAATAAGCTGATTTTTGGAGGCTCGTCGGTGTCAGTAAAGCCGTTTCTGAGCCTAACCCCCTGTTGAATTACACTCTTTATAAGACAGTAATCGTGAGAGGTCCACAATCACTAAATGCAAAACTGCCCTGGGTATGACCTAAACATGCCGTGAGAGGAGATATTTCAGGGTGATTACTGGTTTGGTGTAGTTAAAAAAGACCCCGGGTGGTCTAAATCAATAATAACAGATGATTGTAAACATTGCGCGTTAGAGGCTAGCAGGGAGAGAATAACAAGGCTGTGAAACCTGCATTGCCCTTAGAACAGATTAATGCAATGTCTGTAATTTGCCTGCTCACTCACAAGACCAATAAAGCAAGCAAAGAAAGGGCTCTCAGATGAGGAAATTGGAGAGGAGGGATGATGGCAGATGATGATGACAGAGGCTCACCAGTGGCACATGGTTTTAATCAGTGAGGGGGGAAAAAGCACCACTTGATGAGATGGATGCCTGTTGAATTCCACGCAACCTTTAACATTTAGCAAAATAATTTCCCTTGCTGATGTTTAACCAGGTCTCTCTGCTGCTTTTCAGTTTATATAGCACTAATTACAGCACTCTTGTGATCTATAAAGATGCTGTGGATTAGTGGTGTGCAAAACTGTGCCAGGATATGCACCTGATTCATGGAACTGTTGTAAGCAGTGTTTTCCAAGAGATTTTTGAGTTAAAAGTGTGGAGATGTGTTCAAGAATCTGTGAGAAGCTCTTAGGCCTGACAGAGTGTTTGGAGCTAAGCTTGAGAGTTGTTGTAATATCACAGATTCCAGAATATGAGTAGTAGCTTTTGAACAGATGATGTGAAAGGTTGGAAGATACATCACTAAATGATTACTATTAAGAATAAAATGCATAGTGCTATGAGTCATTAATTATTTTTCACAGGCTCTGTGAAAAAAATAAATATACCTCACAGCAAACACTGCTGTATATATGTTTGGTAAAAAATCTGGAATTCATATTTCAGAGACACAAAGTGTATGGAATGGTTTGCACATGTAGGGACAAAATAAGAGGTTTAACTATAACTGAGCAAAGGAATGTGGTTGGTACACCCCCCTAAAGAGAGTGATGATCCAAGCTGTCATATGTTTGTACAGTTGTACAGAGATGGTCAAGAATCCCAAAGTTGTCCAGCTGCATCCGCACAAGGGTAATGAAATTGGATTTCCTGTCACTGCCATCCTGATCTTGGTAAGACAGCCCGAAGTCTTAATGCTCTGTGTCTGCAGGGGTTATTCTGGGACAGGCACTGGCATGGCACAGCACTGTACTGAGTGTGCTATTGAGGTTTATTCTGCGTCGAGAGTGTTCTTCCTCTGCCTGTGTCTCTGTGCTGTGGAGGTGTAGTTCCCTGGGTCAGTGCTGCTGTGGGCATCTTTGTGTCCTGTTCCACTGCACAGGAGGAGGGTTCAGGCTTGTAAGTAACACTTTCCAGGTGCCGTCAGAATCATTTCAGGTGCCCTCTGGAATAATTTCAAGCCTACTTGATAAACAGATTTGAGATGTGAACACTGCTGAAATGAGGATACTTAAAACCTGGAACCAAAACACAGGCACTACAATCTATGTTAGTTTGTTCTGCAATTTAGGAGCTTGCTCAGGCACAGTGAGTGAAAAGAACATGTATGTGTAGTAAGTCTTCGTTTTTAATGTCTTCTTTTTAGATAATTGTACTTCACCTGCAGCTTACTCATTAGATTAGTTATAATTGCTGTGTTTTGTAGCATTTAATTTCGTGCTGTACAAGTTGCCGCATTGAGCAAAACTCACATGCTCAGGTCTGCTTAGCCACAAAACTCTATCTGTCTGCAGAGCAAAGCAGAAGCACAGACCCTGTGTGCTTCTGCCTTGTTCTGACAACATGCCTGATATTTTTCCATAAGTCTGTACAAAACAGTTATTTTGGTCATGACCGGAATAATTAAGATCCAGTTTACTGACCCATAATGAAAATCTCTTTATGCCTTTGTAGCTCTCTTCTGTTAGTCAGACACATTTCCTTCTGTATCAGTTGTGAAATCTCTCTTTTCTTAGTCTGGTGCAGAGTTGTGATATTTGTTATGTCTCAGAATGTGTGTTTGTAGAATCAGAAAAGTAGGTGTGAAGGGAAGCACAGGGAGTCATCCAGAATCCATGCATCCCAAACCAGAAATATGTATAAGAAATTCCAACAATTGTTTTTTCTTCAGAGTGTCTATCCCTATGTGTGCTGCAATCTCTCAGTATAATCTATACTGCTATTTCACCATCCCTCTTATTAAAATGCTTCCCCTTTTATTTGATTTTCTTCATTTAAGTATTTGTGGTTTTTCCTATTTCCTGTCCACAGAGAACAGATGATTCAATTCGTTTTCATGTATTTGAGAATGACCAACAATTTCTGTAACTTTTTTCTTTGCAGCCCTAGTTTCCTCATTTCTCTAAATTCAGGTGCTCTTTTTTTGAAGACTCTTGTGCATGCCCAGTGCTCTTCTCCTTCTGGTTTTGAAAAGTGGTTTTGGGGAGGGAGCAGAGAGAGCATTGTTTGTAGTGCCCGCAACTATTTCACCTCACTGCACTTCTGGATTTATCATTGCTAAAGATGATGAAAGGTAACCAGATGTTTCTACAGGCTACAGTCTATTAATTCACTTCTCTTCAATATTGTCTGTTTCAGGCAAGATTGGAGATGGGTTTACAGCAGGGCATCATGTTTACATTGCATTACGATGTGAATTCCCTGGTGTGATTCTTTTTTTTTTTGGTAGGACTGTAATATAGCCAGCAGTTTGTTTTTTCCAATTTGAGTATAAACATTTGTGCATGTTGAAATGTGTGTTTTAAAATTGCTTTTAGGTCTAGGTCTGCTTCTGCTAATTATTGAGACTATTTCAGTTTTCATGTTACCCTTTGTAATCTTTGTTTTCTCTTTCAGTTTTCTCTCTTTTTCATAACCTTGGCTGAGAATATTTATGTTTTTTTTCAGATGCAGAAAAGAATTGTGATGAGCCTAATTTAATACATATTTCCATTTGATAGTACTCCTTCATTGTCTGTTCAGAATGTTTACCCTGATGATGTTTTTGTACAGCCCTTACAATACCTTTATTTAGAACATGTTTTCTGAACCTGCTTTCTGAACCTCATTTGTCATGGGGTTAGAAGCTATGCTAGAGAAATGGCGTATATTATTGTCATCTTCTTTTAGTCACACTCGCCATGTCCTGTTAGAGCCCAAATTAGGGCAACTCGCAGTTTTCTTTTTTGTGAAAAGAATTATAGTTAGATTTCTGTTCCATTACTCTTCTGTTTTCCTCTTTTGAGGAATCCTCACTTTAAGAATGTATTATTTTTCTCTAGTTCTCTAATTGCCTCATCAGTACTGCAGCAGGGTCTCAGGTTAATAATTTTTGACTCTTAGGCTTGATCAGGGTAAGATGGGATGAAACTAAACGTGTGTAGGCAATTTGAAAGATATCAGGTTGTCTGAAGTATTTGTCAGTGTATTATTTTCCAATATTAATCTGAAATCTTGTATTCTTTTCTGATTGCAACTGATCTTTCAAGCCATGTCTGAAAAAAAAAACCCCAGTGAACTTTGTCTTTCAAAGCAGAATCTGACTCTAGAGATTTGCCACTAGTGCTCCAGCACTTATTCAGCTCCCTCCTACTACATTGTTTCCAGAACCTTTTCTTGCAGTGTTTGGTATCCCTGGCAAATTCAAACTTTTCTTAAGTTTTTGCAGTGTTGATTTTTGTCCTTTATGTGTGTGACTTATTCTTTTATATTTGATTCTAGTATGTGACAGAGTTTCTGTTTTGAATAGGCTGTCTTCGTCCTCCTGAGATGGGAAAGAAATCTTTGATAATTAATGCATTTGGTGTTTTTCTCACAGTGTGACTATTTGTCATAGGTCACTCTGTGTTTGCCCAAATCACCTTTCTTCAAGTCCATCCTTTTTATTTTGCTGAAGGAAAAAGGTAACCAAAAGTGTATCATGGCGGAGGAAAAGGTATGAGTCAAAAGGCATCCTGTGTGCGTGGGTTGGTGTAACGTGGATGCAGAAAGCAGCAGCAGGCTGGAACCCACAGCATTGCTGCTCCAAGGGGGCAGCTGCTCCAGCAGAATGGGGCTGCAGGAGGCCCAGCAGTCCCTGGTAGGAAGCACAGCTCGTTATTTGGAGAATGCAGAGACAGACCTGAGCCTTGCCTGGGTCTGCCCAAGGAGGATGAGTGGTGCAGCAATAGGCTGAGAACTGTGCTGTGATTTGTTTGGAAGTGAAAAACATCAGATACCTAACCTGTAACACTTGTGCTGAAGTGAGGTGGCCCAGAAGCATTTCTGAGGGGGTGGTTAGTGGAGACTAAATAGCTCCAAGGTGCAGCACACCCAGCTCTTGCTCTGATTGGTAACAGGTGATGTGCATCCACCTGAGAGTTATTTCATGGAGAGCTGCAGCTCCTTGGCAGCCTCAAAGAATTTGGTGGGTTGTGAGTAGTGCAGGTCTGCTACATGTTCTGGCTCTGCTGCTCACTGAACAATTTCTGTTCTTCCATGCAGTCCCAATCATTGGTCATACAGGAACAACAGTGGAAGTGTGGTATATCTTTGTGTAAGCAGGTGGTGATGTCTCCTGGGTGTAGTAGCTTCATTATTTGTGCTTACCCTTACTTACAGTGGCACTCTTCCTCTGTGGACTCGTTTATTCATTCATATGTGTTTTTTCTTGGCACTGAAGCTGCTGCGACAAATTAAATATTTTTGCTGACTGTCCTTAGCAAATATTTTTGATAATGAAACTGAGACAATGGAACTGTTCAGGAATTCTCAGACTTAAAATAAAGACAAAATGAGTTACTGGATCTGTTTTTTTTCAGCTTGTTAGCCGTTGGAGTATTTCTGAGTGTAGTGAGGGGTTTTGTTCCTTTAATGATTTAAATATTGTGAGTAACTCATTGTAACATGACCGTGCATAAAGCTTCTAATGAAGCAGTATCATAATGTAATTTAGGCACCATAGCTTATCCATTTGACCTTCAGTGTGATAGTAAACTGCATATGCAAAAGTATAATATCCTTCAGAGCACATCCATGTGATTTAGAGAATTGTAGATGACATAGAGAAGTAGTTCTGTATAGCTATTATTCTAACACTCTTGTCCTCCTGTAACTGGATGCTTCACCAAGGAACTGCAAAAAAAGAGGTTTCAAAAAGGTTTACAGAGTTTGACTGGAGTCCTACAGAAGTTAATCTATTTGAGTATATAGAACTATAATCCTGACAAAAAAGGTATCTCTGTCTGTAAGAAGTGGAGAGCCAGTGCACTCATGTGGAAAGTGCAAAATAAGGGAGTTTAACTGTTTCTGGATTTCTTTTCTATGCAAGACAGCGTTGTTCTATTGGCTGTGTTAACTACACTGTATTGTAATAATTTGGTTCTTGGCTTTCCCATAACTGGTATCATGAATTGTCTACTCACGGAGAACTGAATGCCTTCTATTTGTTTCAGAGTGAAATGTCTGGTTTTCTTTATTGACTGGATAACAGAAAGATTATAAACTTGTTACCTGTGGTATTTCTAATAAGATATTTGCCTTGTGGTTTGGGCAAACGATCAATTTGAAGCCTTGCATTCCTTAAAAAAATACTAAATCTTTAACCTTTTCTAAAATAGAAGAGATTCTGAGAAATCCATCTAAATAATAGAATGAGTTTTCTTTTAGGATTCATTACTAACTAGGAAGACTTAATCAGAATATTTGATTTTTGACATATGGTATTTGATGAACTGTATAGTCCAAGGATTTGATACCAGCGTATGGGGCCTTCATTTGAAGTCCACAGGTTCAAATCTTATTTTGTTTCTGATGATTCGAGATGACACATAACAGGTGTTCACTGTCCTACTGACAGTCTGTCCGTTTATTAGTCTACGAACGCCCACATCATAATTATTTTAAATTAAACAGCAGGTATGTCTCTAGTCCCATGGGGGCTGGTGGTGTCACTCATGTTTCCAGAGAGACTTCTGCAGTCCTTTGCTGAATCAGAGTCTGAGTAAGAGAATGATCTCAGTAGTGAGTAGGTGTGAAGTATCTCATGAATCAGGTCTCTTTGTTACCTTAAAGAAGTGATTTCTAAAAAAAAAAAAATGCTTCTTGCAGGAAAAAAAAGAATGGGTTTGAAACAGTTTTCCCCAGTCTTAATGGATGGATAGTCTGTTGGAAAGTTCTATACCTTTTCCTGGAGAGGAACTGCAGAATAAATTATTACTTAACCGAATGGTAAAGTTTGGGTCAGTTGTTTGAAACTAAATCATTCCTCATTTGAAGGTCATGCTGTGTCTGGTATTGTTTCCAGCTCAGTGATTAAAAGCTTAGTCATCCTCTTCAGTTTCTCCTGGATCGGTGCCCTGTGTGTAGGAACTGAGCCTGAGCTTGATAGGGTCCTGTGGGCCAGTCCGTTGGTCTGTGTATTGATAAGGACCTCTTACAAAGAGCAAGACAGTAGGCACATTCATCTTCTGGGTTTGCTCTCTTTAAGAAGTGAATTACTGCGTTTTGGAAGCTTTTTTTTTTGCACATCAAAAGTAGCTAGAACTTGCTTTACTGATTTATCCTCTGAAGTTCTCATTTTTTTCTGTTTTATGACAGTGAAGGACCATCAAGAAGTGAAAGCTTAGGGAAACATGGAGCTAGGCAGGTTTGTGTCTGGGTTTCCAGCTCACAGAAGGGTTCAGGGTGGTTCCTTCACTCTGAGCCCTCTTCTAAGCAGAGGAGAAATGTGTTCTGGTGTTGGAGGTCACAGCTCTCACTGGTTCTACAGCATTAACCTCATCCATGTCCCACTTGGAGCAAGCCGGAGCTTAGGGAGCTTTCACTCCATGTGATATTTTATCGTGGAGGGAACAACAGAAAGGCGTATTTTAAACAGAACACGAGGCTGTTTGGAGCTCCACCTCTGCAAAGCTTTCCGAAAGCTTCTAATTAGTCCCTGTAGGTTTCACTGAAGTGCTGAATAGCAATGTTTTTTGCAAGGTTTTGCACGCTGTGGTACTCTCAGGTACAAGCTCTCAGGGCAAGGAGGAGGAAATCTGCAGTCTGTGTTGGAGAAGTTAAACAGCCTCATTTGGAAGTAATGATAATTGTCCCGTTATTTCCAGAGGCAAGTAGGGAGTGTTGCAGTTCTTCCAAGCTGATGGCAAGACTAAAGTCTCTTGCACAACCAGCATGACCCAGAAGTTTCCCTTGGGGGATATCTCTTCATTAAGGCAGTCTGCAGAGCACCCTACTCCTGCAGCAGTGCTGCCTGTGCAGCAACCAGTGAGGGAAAAGTGCTTAGACACTTTAATTGGACAGATAATGAACTTTGTTCCCCTTGTTATATAATATATTGCTAGTTTGCTATGTAGTTTTCTCATGCTGACTGTCTTTTCTCTGGCATGTACATCCATTTATACCAGCACCTTTGCAACTTACTGAGACTGCAAGTGTAGCCAGGTCAGATAAAATGTGTATTTTTGTTTTGCTACTTATTGTGTAATTATTGTAAATGGTCATGAATGATCAAGAAGTTTCCTTGCAATGTAGCACCCATTGAATGCAACATCCAAATGCTATATGCAAATAATTTTGTTATGATAGAAAAAATCATCATCTTATAGAGATTGCAAATTGCTTTTTACTTGGTTATCTGAGAAGACTGTAATTATCAAAATTGTTTTCCAGGGTAGCTGTTATTATATGGTTGGATTTTTGGCAGTTTTCTATTACTGTGGCATTAACAGGCTGAATCAGCAGCAGATGTGAGCACACTTCAGTGACTTTCACAAACCCGAGTTTTCAGGGCTCGCTGTTTAATACACTGCTCAAAAGAATTTCAAATGTTTTGAATTTGGGACATTCTTCTGTGCTGAAGTGATTGATGAGACTAATTTTAAATCTCAAAGTTGTCATTCTGTGACTGCTTAACAAGGACAAATTATTTTTGTCTAAGTTGGAAGCAGAGTGTCTAAAAAGCAGAAAAAATAGTTAATAACAGACATGCCACAGCTGCTGTGTAGGTGTTGTAAGATGAGTAAGTATACAGAATGCAGGTGTATGCACTTGTTAAATAGCTTTCTTGGGTGGTGGTTTTTTTTTTGTTGTTGTTGTTGTTAGTATATGACTACCAGTTTAAGGAGAACATTTTCCATGCTACACTTTTCTAATAAAGTTTCCAGTTTGGCCATAATTCTATAGAGAGAATGTGGGATGAAGAACATTAAAATTATGTTGAGGACTTGGACAATGCTGAAACAGATTTCTTTGGTTTCAGAGAATGGAGCCTAAAAAAACCAAGCAACCCAACCCAAAATGGCAAAAAAGCCTCAAACAGAACAAAAAGCTCTCTAAAGAAAAAAAAAAAGGCAGAAAGAACCCCCAAACCCAGGAAAAACATATGGCTTCATATAATGAGATAGCAGTTTTTACTGATCTTTGCTTAGTGTGAGAAATGCTTAAAGGGAAGGATTATTTAGCTTGGCAGGAATGTGGTTGCCAAGGTGGTGTGTGAGTGTGTGTGCAGAACCCTCTCCAGTCCATACCCAGCCTGTGCAGTGAGCTCTCAGTGCAGCTGGCTGCTTTGGAGCCTCCAGGCAGGCTGGGGGCTTGCACGAGTCCAGGTGGCTGCTGTTCCCTTTGGGACCACTGTTCTTTCTCCATTAAGGGACTCCTGTGCCAGGTGCTGTTCTTCCCATTTCTCTAATTGTTAAAAGGAGTGATATTTCTTGGCTTTTTTTACTATTACCGTTGTTGACATCCTGAGAATGTCATGTGTGATTAGCAAGCCTTCCAGAGGTTGCTGCAGTCCCAAACACTTCCTGCTTTGTCGTGTTCCATTTCTCTCTCCTGGCCTGATTGTGAGCACAAAAAGCAGGATGTGTGGCTGGACTGGTATTTCCCTCTGCTCCCATGTTTATCTGCTCCTTCCCATGTAGTTCCCCTTACCTGTGAATGACGTGAGCTGTTCCTGATACCCTGTGTCCCTCGTGTTGTGTGCCCTGTGTGCTGAGGCTCTGATCCTGGCTGCTCTGCAATCCCACAGCCAGCTGGACAAAGGGACATCCTTTACCTCTGCCCTCATTCTGATTCTGCAACTTTTGCTCTGAGTGGGCCACAAACTTCAAAGGGACATCCTTTACCTCTGCCCTTACTCTGATTCTGCAGCCTTAGCTCTGAGTGGCCCACAAACTTCAAACCCGCTGCAGGGAGGAGAGCTGTGAAACTCACTTTTAAAATATACAGATACACAACTCATCTCACATTCCTGCTGAAAGAAATTTGTATTAGAAATGTTGGAACTTTTTCCCTGAGCAAGAATAATGTCTTCAGTATTGTGCAAAAATTTACTATTATAATGAAATACTAAAGATTTGTTCCCTTTCAGGTGGCAGTTATGCTTCACAGTTTTGAAGATCAGGTCTCTGAAGAATTACACTTTTTAAAAATTCTGTTCACTTTTCAGAAATGATGTTCTAATAATAATCTAAAAAGTAAATTGATTAGATAGTCATTGAGTGTGATTTATCATTTTAACCGTGAGGTATTGTCTTATGAAAAAAGTTTTAATGCTGCATTAATATATCACAAGAATGATCTAGAAGAAAGGAAACATTTCAGAAAGGTTATTTTCATGTTAAATAAACTTTCCAAGACAAAAGAACTCCGCTGCAGGTTTTATATAAATGGAATTCACAGTCCTGAAACTATAAGATGATATGTCTCAGCAACCCAGGAAATTACAACACTCATCCAGAATTGTAAGTGAAAAGCACTATAGATACTTGTAAGCCTTGGAATTTGTGAGTGTGCTGCAAACAAAAGACTTGATACTGTAATGAGAAGAAAGTAATTACATTTAAACTAATTGGGCAATACTTAGCTAGTCAGTGAAAGAAATGTCTAAGTCAACTCTTAAAAGAGCAAATCCAGAGATATAAAAGAAGGCTGTTGATGTTTATGCTGTGGTCTTTTATTCACGTTTTTTGCAAAGGCTTATGTAGTACTTCCCACTTGGCTTGCGGAGATTTTTCATCTAGTCCATGTTTAGGCAAATTGTAAGTGACACTGGAAAACTACAGGTTCATTGGTAACATCTTGGAGAAGTGACTGCCAGGGAGAAACTCTCATTGGCACAAAGTCCTGATGCTTGAGCATCCAGCCTTTGCTGGGCACATGAAGCTGAGTTTCTCTATGAAATGTGAAAAAATAAGTATTTAAATCCTGCATAGGTCAAAACGGTTTCAGCTTGAGAAATTTTTGGGTTGTGAGGAATCTAGTGCTGCACAGACTGATTTTCTTAACCTCATTTTACTGATGGGGCCCTACCAGATGAATTCTAAAGTAAATGTTGTTCTCTAGGAGTAGTTTCAGTGCTGGGTGCTGACCTCTGTGCCCGTCTACCATATGTTATTCTCTTCTTTGACACAAGGCTGGAGAGAAAAGAAGAGTCTGGTGCAGAGGGAGATGGGACAGAGAAACTGAGATTTCTGTGTTCTGCGACGCTTGGGATGTTGGAATCCATTCCCCCCTCCTTGCCAGGAGGGGCTGCTATGCTCACCTGTCAAATCACATGCCCTGAGATCTCAGGCTTCCCAAGGCATGTAATACCAAGGCCCGATGGCCATGTGTAGTGGTCTGCCATACCTGCTGTTCCTCCTGCTGGCTGCCTTTAAGCAATCTCCTGCCTCTTTCCTTCATTTTGCATTCCTGCTCCTCCTGCTTTTCAGCCATGCTTTCTTCCTCCTTTTTCACTTATCTACATGTATTTCTGCCCTCATTTTTTTTGCTTCCTCTAATGTGATTGGGATGCAGGGTCTGGCAGTCAGTCTCTTATTCTGAGGAGCATGTGGAGAATCTGTGAGGGCTGGAGGAAATCCCTTTTTTCTGTAGTGTCTGGTGAAAGGGAGCAAGGCCCTGCTGTGTGATGTGCCCACTTCAATGGGTCTCTTTTCTCACCTGAGCTCAGCAGGGAGAGCTGCTGTGCACCAGTGCTGCCCAGGGCTGCAGGAATGAGCAGCGGGGGGGCTGTTTGCAGGAAGCTGATGGAGCACACCAGAGCACTGGCCAGCGTTTTGCCAGGACACTGTGCAAGCATCGGGTGAGGTGTAAGAAATGTGCCTTCTGATGGTGAACAGGCTTTGGTGGGATGCAGACAGAAAAAAATAAGAGAACCTTACAGACAAGCAAACCATCAGGCCTCCAAAGACTAACATGGCAATTACAGAGAATTGCTTTAATTCTGTACAATTTTGCTTTAATTCTGGGTGAAATAGCCAAGCTTTGCACTGAGTGACTAATTGGAAGAATAGTATGTGATTGCTTCAATATGATGTCTTATAATTAGTAGGGAGGAATCACTTACTTTCTTAAAGAAGAGTTTTAAAAAACAATTTAGAGAAAATTGCTTTTTCACAGTGAGTTTGTGACACTGAGTTAAAGTTTAAAAAATATTCTCAGTAGGACAAAACAAATAGGGAAGAGCTGGGTGGGGATACTGTTTCTGCTCCTTCACCTTGTGCACCTTGTCAGAGCAGTCCCTCTGGGCTGTGGATCCTGAGTTTTCTTCTCTCTGACCATTACTCTGTAGTGGTTAGTACTTGATATTTATTGTTGCTCTTGCAATTTTACATGATATTAAAGGAAGGAATAAATCTTAATTCAGTTCTTAAAAAAACCCCAAAATGCATATAGTGCATTTTCTCCAGAAAATACTGCTCAGACTATATTAACATAGGGAGAATGCTTTCCTTAGCCTTTAAATGGAAAGTGCCTGAACCCATATTTTCTCTAAACAAAAAAACTCATCAAAAAAGGAAAAATCAACAGCTGTCTTCATATATCTAATGTGAGAAGTTTTAGCCAAACCTGCTCATTTGTCAAAGTTAGGAACAGCTGAAGGCAGGGGTTTTGCAGTGGAAAAAGTTACACAAGCCAGTGCAAAGTAGCCAATTTTTTTTTTTTCGGACTTACTTTCTCACTTGCAATTTTTTCATTATAAGGTTTCTCCAAACTTAACTAGAATTCAAAGTTCTATGTGAAGAGGGGATGGAGATGAGATCTTGTAAAATAATGCTGTGTGAGATAATACTTACAAACAGGCTTCCTGGTTTGTTTTCAGTGTTATGTGTCTGATACAGGGATAAGGCTGAGTTCTGACCACTTTAAAGGGCTTTCATATGACTGAACCTCTGGTAGGGCATTCAGTTTAGAAAAATGGAAACTATGTATTGAAACTTTTCTGGCTTTTTACAACAAAAAGCGTAATGAAATGCTTTATTTCAGACCAGTTTATATCAGCTGGATTTTTTCATGGGACTCAAACACCTTATTTCTTACCTATTTAGAGATCAAGAAACCAGCGTTTACCAACTTCACTGCTATATAAAAAATGCACTATGAGGAGACCAGGAAGTCATTGAGTCAAACTGTAAAAGTTCAGTCTTTTCAACTATAAAAGTGACATATAAATTAAATTGGAGGTTTTAATCACTATTAACAGACAGTAGTCCCTTAAGATAATAAATGTATAAGGCAATGCAGTCTGATACTGATCTCAGTCCTGGAGATGTTTGTAATGCCTTCAGTGAAACAAAATCCATGTGGCTCCATGGATTTGAAATTACTTGTGTTAATAAGGATGTTCATAGAGATTGTTGTGTGTGTTTGTTTGCTTGTTTTAATAAAAACAACTGTTACAGTGTCTGCTATCTGGGAAAAAGGTCACTTGTTTTTCCCCTTTGCTGATTTGCGACCTCAGGCTGATAAATCGTGCTTCTTCATTAGAGAAAAATTCAGATCTGGTTCATCCCTTAAAAATCCCGTGTTTGGTATTCACAAATTAACAATCATGTAGAGCTCTTAAGTGGACATGTGAATTCAAGACCCAAAACTTTGAAATGTTTCCATAAAATGAACGATACTGTGCAGGTTTTAGATATTGGTTACAGCGTATCCCATTTTTGCCGCTACTGTGCTACGCTGCATATTTTTGTAGTATATTGGGTCACACTCTTGGGCTGGTCACACTGTGCTGTGAAGATGCTGTAAAATCCTCTGAAGCATCAAGAGGAAAGGGAGTGTGGGACATGGTGACTGTCAGTACTGTTGGTAGGGATGCAGCTTGAGAGAAACCCAACTCTGTAAAGCTTTGCCCCTAAGATTTGCTTGCTGTGGCTTTGTGTAACATTTGCCTGCTGTGTACAATAAATAGTCTCATCGGAGTACTGCCCTTTTCTCATCTTCTCAAAGCATTTGCTATGTAAAATACAAGCTAATCCTTAGCTTGTTACATGTTTATTTTCTAAAACTCTTCTGGTGTTTATGCCTTTCAAATTTCCTTTAACATTGGTAAGAATTAAATGCTGTTCTGCACTGATGGCCCAGCAGGGAAGACGAATAAAATTCCTAATCTAAGTAGAATCTATGTAAGGGTAATTTCTAATTTTAATAGGAATGTTAAAAGGCAGAAATCAAGTTCCGTATTTGCGGCATTTCTTGACAGATACAGATGCTGTAAATTATACAGTTGTTCTTACTCTGTATGGATTTTGTAGTACTCACAGCAATTTATAGGTCTAGAGTGCAGCTGCTGGAAGTCATTTATTCTCAGTTCTGTATTAAATCTATCACATATAATGCATTAACATTCAGTACAGAGCTCAAGGGCTTATAGCTGCTTCTTTCTCACTCCCAGTTTCTCTACTGGAAGTGTTTGCAAGGTATGCAGAAAATAAAATTAAAAAACTTAAATTGATATAAAAGAAAAAGAGGATTGTCCATGATAAATACTTGAAACCAGCTCATTTTGCAGTTTCAGCTGAGCAGTGAAAACAAACCCTCCTGTTAATATTGCTGAAATTGGTAATGCTAATAAGCTTGTTTTGATGGATTAGCACTTCAGGCCCATTTGTTTGAGTGACGCTCTTTACACACATCAGTTGGATGTGGCTTTAAGTTAGAGAAACTTTTTATTCCCTGCAGTTTGATTTGGGTGCATCTTAAGCTGTAGGAGGCTGTCATTGATTTGCTTGATTCAGCTTGTTTTAGTTGGGGTTATTTTTTTAATTAGAAAAAAGGAAAATACATTACTTTAAATATTTGGGAAGTATTTATAATTAATGTTAAAAAGAGTTAAACTGTATCTGGAGTTTGAGAGAAGAATAGGGGCAAAGGCCATGAAGATCTGTTGAGTATATAATCTGTGAGGAAATAGCAGTTGGAACAGGCTGCCTGATATGAGTCCTGTACCTTTTTATTGTTGATGATTTCCCATCTTTTGTACTAAGATCATAAATCCAGGAGAACTGAACTACGCTCTGCTCAAGATGAGGAGAAACTTGCACCTGGGGGAACTTGAGCAGATTTGTTGGAGAAGAGATCCTGAACTCTAGTGGCAGATATAATATGTTTTGACATGATTACCTGTACAAAACGAAGACTAAAGCAAAACAGGTTAAATGGGAAAGATTTGTTTGTTGTCTGTTAAGCTGTATCAGTGAAAGTGTTCATGGACCCTGTATGAGATGATCTGCCAGCACTAATAATTGTACTTAGGTTGTTTGTAAGTAGCCTAATAGCACTAAGGCAGAGAATGAAACAAGTTTTCAATCTAATAAACATCCCCAAATCCCTTCTCGTTTAAAAACCTCTAAAAAGAAGCAAGTAAAAATAATCACGTATGGTCTTATGAGAGTTTAATAAAACTGTGGAAAAAAATAGTTGTGGATGAATGCCATTCTGCTGCATTTTTCAGTGAGTCATCTTCCATTGGAAAAAATCCAGGCCAAAACATTTTCTGAAAACTTTAACAGCTTAGTTAAAGCTTCCAGATGTGGTAAGACCTTCTGGAGGTTCCTAACTTCTGAGCCCTCTCCTTGATGAATGGTTCCTGCTTTAGTTATAGGCAAGCTCATTAGTGACAAATGTGACTGTAGCTGTACTAGGTGAAAACCTTTGTGAGCTAATATATTAATTCTTACATGGAAAAAATTGCTTTGCTACCTTTCCAAATCAGCTACTTCGTCTAGGAGACTGAAAGTTAACAGCAGGGTATTGGAGTGCAGGGAACAGATCTTGAAATAGCAGACAGAGAAGTGACAGTAACAATTGCTCCATCATGAATAACTGGGCTAGAAGTTGCTAAAGCATCGGGGAGACAGAATATTGTGCAGCAGTTGCAATCTGGTGCAACCAAATCATCAAAAGAAACTCCATCTTTCCTTACCTGAACAGCAAATTAGTGGAAAACACTAGTAAATTGCAAGAGTGAGGGTATTAATGAGTCATGGTTTGTGTAAGATAACTTTGCTGTTCTGTGATATTATGTATCACATATGTATGATTAATAATAAATAGGTATATAGAAAGTTCTGAACCTCAGGCCTGTAAATGCATTTCCTGCTTTCTCTCAGTTGACTGAAGGATACAGCTTTATAAAGACTGCTGAGTCATCTCAGATAGAGGGTACTTAAGGCTTAGGCTGATGATAACATTGACATGGATTTGTACTGTAGCACTTCATATTTTGTGTATTCATGCATATGATGCAAACAAGCACTGCCTCCAGATTTGGCTATACAAAGTCTGTATTTTGTGTATGTGTAGATGGTGTTTCTGTACTCTATACATGCTGTGGTTTAGTGATACCATGAGACACTAAGAGCTGCACTGATGATTACTCAACTCAGAAAAATTGAGTCTAGAGGCCAGATAAGGCTTCTTTAGTAGAAAGTTAGCTTGGAATTCCTCACAGTCAAGCACATACTGGGATCACGCTTGGTAACGATAGGCTCAGTGGTGTTCAAGACACTGTGAATGCATGTTAAGGGAACCTTTGGTGGTCAGTGCAGCACAACTCTATCATCTAGGGCTGCTTCATTTGTGCTAACAAGCCTTTATCCTGCCAGGTGCTTTTCCCAATGTTTTTTTGTGTCTGTTTTTTGTGTGGTTACAGTCACCTGTGTACATCATTGGTCCAAATGTAGTTAAAAGCCTTATGTGGAGAAAAGGAGGCACCAGGTCATGCTGATTGCAACTTGGCAAATTCAGTATTTTGTAGAGCAGACAGAGTCAGCTTTATTCTGGAGTTGATAACAGGTGACCTGTGCTGACAGTAAATGCTTATCTGTTATGAGAAAGCAGCGAGGGCTGGCTGCTCCCTGAGTCAGGGCTTCACCAGCCGCACATCAGAGGCAGCCAGGCTGCCAGCTCTGGTAGCCAGGAGTCCAGAGCCTCAGGAGAGTTTGTGGTGATGAGGTGACAAGCTGTGAGGTCAGTTCGTGGATCAGGTGAGCGTGACCAGCTAAGGGACAGCCTAGTGGTGTCTCAGAAGTGCTGTGGTGACAGGGCCGGACGGAGCTCAGGAGGTCAGGCTGGCAGGGGCAGCTGTGGCTGAACTGGAGACCGGCACCCCTAGGGCATGGCTTGGAGAGGGAGTGAAGGGCCCAGGGTGTGTGGGACTGGGGCTGCAGGGCCGGGGGTGAGCGTGGGTGCAGCTCCCAGCGGAGGCTGGGCAGAGCCCTGAGGACTGGAGGCTCTAATTCCTGTGTAAACAGCGTTCTCTTGGCACAACTGATATAGCTGAGGGAGAGCTGGCTGTCAATATCGCCCCCAGATCTTTTTCACTTCCGTTTGTCTGTGAGATACTTTCTTCCACTGAAAAGGACAGCACAATACTTATGAAATATGTAATCTGGAGCCTCGCCCAGATGAACAGTGCATGAATGCACTTGGAAGAGTTTGAGCTTTATTATGGTCTTTGAATCACCAACTACGCACGATTTGGCAGTCACTTCTGACTGAAAGCTGAATGCTAAAGCCCAGGTTTAAGCTGTGATAAAAACTAATTCTTTTGTCCCCTATTTCTGTATTGTGGGGGTTTGTATGTGTGTGTTTTTCCTGAATGCAGAACTTGGTTCGATAACACCTGTCTCTGCAGAGAGCAGCTTGGGGACTGCAGTGCACTTAGAAGCTACAGCTGGTGCAAAATACACCGGCGTGCTTTGTACCCACAGTGATCCCAGCCCCCACGAGCTGTGCTGATTGGGAATGCTCAGTGAACATTCAGCTCAGGAGCTGCTTCCTGGTGTGTTGAGCTGTCAAACCTTAGATGTATTGTGTGGGATACAGAACAGGATTTTTTTCCCTCCTTTTTTTCCTTCTTGTTGAAGTGGTGCAATCAAAGCCTGACAATGAAGGGGGTTTTCAAGTTCTTAAAAGTCTTCTTGTCCATTCACCATATTTAGCTGGAACAATCCACAGCTGGGAATCGGTGATTATCTGTTCATTTTCCATTCTCTTCGTGGACAAGCAGGTCCGGGAAGGACCAGTAAGGAAGACACAGAAGTGTGACCTGGTAGGGCTGGGGCAGCAGCCTGGGGAAATGTTACTATGCTGGGCCTCTTAGATTGGCAATGGTTGGAGATGGGATTGATCTCTAATCTCAGCTGCTCTCATATGGCATACCTACTTTAGTAGTGATTTAGAAAAACACATGCCAGACCAGTGGATGCTGTCCACTAGTCTAAAAAGAAGTTGGAATAAGAGGAAAGTGGTAAACCATGAAGAAAAAACAAAACAACCTAAAGTAAAGTAACTGGATGAACTGCAGGTATTTGCAGAGATTAACTTCCTTCTTCAAAGAACTAGTTCATTATTCTGATAATCCACATATACAAAGATTTGATAGCGAAATCACTCAATTTTAGTATTTTTTGGTCCATTTATCCAGAAGATCAGACTAAGATTATCGGCTGTTTCTTCCTTTTCACACAGAAAATCTCAAGGACTGAGTTAATTCTCAAGCTGGAAAGGAATAATGGTTCTATGGCTTCTTTTGGGGCTTTCCAAGCTCATAGCTAAACAACAAAGTAGTGATGAATTTCATGGGTCTGAGATTTTTTTTTCATTTTAACATATTGCTGAACAAAACTGGGGCTCTTTGTAGGAGAATTTATCAATGCCATGACTCTGAATCTATCTACAGTATTGTGTGAAACAAAAATGTTAACTTACTGAACCTTTTTGAGTGTTTCCAGGACTGCTGTTACTGGCTTTGTGCTGCTGGTCTACCAGTTTTTAATTTCTTGTGAACCCCTTAGTCCTGGTTAGACAGCACTGTTTGAGAGGGGAAAAGTAATTTTTAAGGCCTTTTGGGTTTGATTGTTTACGTATGATGCAGCAAAGTAAGAAAAGGTTAATAATAGAAGCCAGTTAGGCTGAAGTGTTGCATTGACTTCCCATTGTATCTCTAGGTCTGTGGCTGCCTTGTAGCACAGGAGAAAAAAGGGCAGTCTGCTGTCTTGTAATAATTGCAGAAGAGATAGATTCACTAATTAGAACAAGTCTGTGTTTCAAAAACATTTCTTTTCTGAAAAAGTCCAGTGCATTGGATGAATTGCAGATGCTTTACTGAGGTTGGAGATGCAGTAGTATTTGGATTCGGGCACACTGGGCAATGAAATCATTCTTGCACAGTGGTGATTCATTTATATATTGGTTTATTAAAAATTTAAAAATACATTTTGTGTTAATACACTCAAGAAAACACAGTTTCCTGATTCAGATAATCAGTTGGTTAAACTATTGTTTATTCCTGCTTAAGACTGCATCTCTTTCTCTCATTTTGTTTGCTTTTGGTTTTTTGTTACTATATCCCTGATATCTCCAAGTTAGCCTGAGGAGGTAAGATGCAATCCTATGTCCAATGCATATCTTGGAGTAAATGAGATTTTAAAAATACAGGACTGGTTCATTTAATATCAAATGCTCTTTTCTTCAGCCATAAACTTAAAAAGTTTATGCAGTGAGAAGTGGATACTGTGACGATTTTGTAAATAATGCATATAGAGCCTGATGCAAGGCAAAGGAAAATAATTAGACTTCAGATTGCCTATGGGCAGGCTGTGAGAAGTTTTGTATGCATTTACTTGTTCATTCTTCATTGTGCCTCTTCTCATCATTTGAATCTGGTGCCACAGGCTCAGATGTGCTATTTTCCCTTCCTTTTTCATTTTTTCCCTGAATTTAACTGTCTCCTTCACCCAAGTCATTTCACAAATATCTATTCATTTTCTTTTCAAGGGACAAGATACAGGAGAAGCATGGGAGAATGTGTAAAATAAAATAGGATGAGACAGGAGGCTCCTTACAGCCTGAGACTGACTGCATGGTCATTCCAAAGTCTGTAACTTTTGGCTGTCCAAATCATAGTGCTCAGGACTGATTCCTAGAACCAGTTGAACTGGACTGGTGGCTCTGTCCAGCTGGCTGTCCCTGCTCTCTGTTGGTGGGAGGCTGGAGGGTCTCAGGGAGGTCTGGGTGGAGAAGGGAAGAACGAGATGGGTGTGGTGAGATGGCTGAGTGCTTTGTGTGTACACGGCAGGGACAGAGGGGAGACAGGCAGTGGCACCTTGAGATGGCTTCTCTCAAGAATGTTTTTCATTTCCACCACCTCCGTGCTTCCCGTTTCCCAGGCGTGCAGGATCTCATCCCTGACCTGCTGTTCATTTCTGCAGCATGCTTGACACAGAGGCTGGTGAGGAAGGGAAGCAGACACAGGAAATTTGTTCAGATGCAATAATTACAGAATGCCTTGTTTAACTCTGTGTGCATCTCTGTCCTTCTCTTTCGTTATGAAGGAAGACATGGCTAGGAGGAAAGACAGCTGATTTCCAGGGCAGTTTTCTCAGATGAAAACTGCTTAACAGCAAACAAAACAGAGTTCATGGTGCTGGTTATAAGACACAAGAAAAATTGTGGTTGTTTTACACATATTTTGTTCATTTCTCATGAGATAATGATGATTCAATTTTAAGTATCGTTACAGTCCATTTTCACAAACTTTGATGAATTTCACTTGATGTTTCCTTAAGCAGAGTAGAGCTAGGAAAAAAAAAAGTGTTTATACATTACTTGTCAGTTTTGGAGTGCTTTTGGAAATAAACAGCATGTTCTTTTGCTGACAGGATTTGAAATCTAGCAATCAGCGAGATGAAATTGCTGCAGCACGTGCATCCCTGAAGGAAAATTCTGCTTTCCTACATTCAATATGTTCAGCTTGTTTGGAACATTCAGATGTTGCATCCCTTACAGCCAGCAAGGATTCAATTTGCAATGAAATACAGAATGCTCTCAATGTAATTTCTAATGCTTCCCAAGGAATTGGAAATAAAATGGAACAACCTACATCTCGCACAGCTACTCTTGGAAGTGCACTTGATGAGCTTGAGGTATGTAAACCTCTGAGATGACAAAGTTTTTGAAAAAAATATATTTTTAATAGCTATTGGCATCATAAATGATGAGCCTAAAGGCTTTAGAAAATGTTGCTCTGCTTAGCCCTAGTCTAAATAGTATTACTTGAAATTATTTAATTGAGAGGGATCACTTTCTTCAGAAGAGTTTGGAATTAAGTCTTGATGTGTGTTGAATATTTGGCTCCCTTCGAACAGCAAGGCAGAGTTAGTTCCAGTTGTGTCCCTAATGCTGGAGACAGACATGTCCTGCAGTAAGAGGGCAGAACCCGTGAGTTCAGTTTGCTAATCAGTGACTCTCAGCTGGCAGTGCCCACTGCTGCCTGGGCTGCATTTGAGCTGCTACCATCAAGCTGGAGTCCTTTTCTCCTGAATGTGTCACTGGCGTCATTCTGTAATTTATATAATCGAGCGGTTTTGAAACCCTATTATGTTTGCTGCTTATCATTAAATAAAGTGACATGGCCAATATGCTTTTCACTTCTGCATTTCTGCTTCCATTATTGAAGCAAATACTTGAAGGAAGGCAGTGCTTTCTCAATTCCTGACCTCATCCTAGGCTTTTCTATGGAGTTTTCCCTTTTTCTCATGGCTACTCTGGCTCTTACCAGTGTCATTTTCCATTGTCCTGCCAAAAGGGGTAAAACATTACCTCTAGGTGAGGTTACAGACCATGATCCTCACATGGTGTACCTAATGGAGGCCCAGATCAACAAAAAGAATGAATGTTTCTAAACACATTTGTAAATACAGGTGTTTTTTATTAGAAATACTTGGACTTAGCAGATGTCAGCCTCCCAGTGGCAAGATTGTGATACATATTCAGGAGAATTGGTGTTATGGCTAATGGTAGTAGATTCTTGTCTAAAATTTTCAATGGAAGATTAAAGAAATACAGTGACATATGACACAAATGTAGTGGCAGTTTATTGATGAAAACAGGCCTCTCAGACATGCTCAAAGTTGAATCAGACAGGTTTTTTCCCCCCCCAAGAGGAACAGGCTACAATTGCACATTTAATGTCATCCATCCTTGCTTCTCACAAGGGGTTTTAAAATTAGAGTTTTGAATCTATTTTCCTAATAAATGGAAGGAAAAGCAAGCATTTAGGAATTACAGTGCCTGACAAATTATATACATTGTATAAGACCCACTATTTATCTAGATTACTTTCAATTTTTTTAAAAAAATTGTTGAAAGGGTTGCCCTTTTTGACTGCAGAGGAACTCATCTTAACTGTATGTAAGCAGTACCATGTAAATGATTGTAAAAATGTAATGACACTTATTGTTCTAAAATTTGTGATGTGTGATAATCACAAAATGGAAACAAATTGTATTTTGGACTGAATTTGTTTTTATTTGGAAACATAAGAACATAGAAGTCTGTCTGTTTTAAAAAGCCGTTTGTTTATCAAGTTGTAAATATATTTTTACCTAGGTAGCATAAATGGGAATTGAAGCTGTGTGAGTTAGATAAAGCACAATTTATAGAGCATTTAACTTCTAAAAATGATTTTATGAATTAGATGGTCGCACTTTTCTTGCTCTGCAGAAAGTTCTATTGGCTAAGGACCTGAAATAACCTTTGCTCTATCTTCTTGTTGCAAATACAGTGCCATGAAATAGATTAATGTAGCAAATAGTCTGGTGGGAACAAATCTCATTAAATGTTTATAGTGTGGAAATGTATCTCAGAGCTTACCCAACAATCTAGTATCTAGATGTTTTGCAATATCAGTCTTCCTTTGCCAGTGCTGGCACTGTGAAAGTTATTAAAGATTTATAGGTGAGGAAACCACCAGTAAAATTAAAGCAGCTAACTCTTAAATCAGTAGATTCTCAGCAATTCCTCTTGAAGGCTCCCTGTAACTACTGTGTCATTTGTAAATAAACACAAAATTGCAACTTTAAAATTTAATTGCATATTAAGATGTGTGAAAAGAGCATGTGGGTGAAGGTTATCTAATACCTTTCACTGGTCTTTCATCTTCTGAATGTAAAGAGATTTCTCACAAAATGATCCAGGTCTTGCATGCCCCACTCTGTGTCACTGTGTTCTTCTGCTCTGTGGTCCTTGAGTGACCGTGGCCATCCAGCTGAGCAATTATGTGTGTGATGCCAAAAGCCTGTAAGTCAGTCCAGAACATCAGGAAATATAACCAACTTCCTGCATACCCAGGGTCCCTGTTCTCTCACGGATCAGGAGACCGGTGAGGGAGACAGCAGGGATCTAATCACTCCTCTTTAATGCTCCCTTATCCTTGAGTCCTTAAGCTACTTAAGAGTGGCCGACCACTGTTAAGCCTGTTAAATCAAAATCACCAGAGAATGCTTGTGTATCTGGTGCCTTCTCATTGAGTCTTTTCTGCATAGTTGTATTGATCATAAATAAGTGATGAAATTATTTGAAGAATTTAATCTGTGGGACAGAGTCTTAACTCATATTTTCCTGGTTATGTAATACTTTCATATAACACTTTCATTTCTAACCTAAGCTAGACAGTCCCTGAAATGGTTTGCCTAGATTTTTTTTTTTTCAGAGATGAACCAAAGTGACTTTTTGGCCAGTGCTATTTGTCCATCTTGGCATAAACTTTCTCCAAACTGTCTCCCAAAGGAAGACATTTCTCCTTTGCTTCAGCTGAGATTTGAACGCAGTCATTTTTCCAGCTAAATGGCTGGCTGTGGCATCCAAGTGTGTCTTAGTCTTCCGCAGTCAATGAAGTTGTTTTTTTTTCTGTAGCAACACTTCAGTATTCTGCTTGCCAGGTGTGTTTGCCATTATGATGGACACTCTATGTATAGCTTGGCATTGCGGGAGCTTTCAGACATACACGACGAGCTTGACAGGGAACTTGATGCACTAGTGAGTGAGTAGTGACCAAGAGGCAGAACTTGAGCAGATGTGAACTACCCCAGAACATCCTGGTGTTAAGGGCTGTAATGTGAATGAGGGAGGCAGAGTTTCAAATCTCTAACACAGATAAACTTGTGACTGAAGTCCCCTTGCCTAGCTGTTAAGGGTTTTGTCTTGTGGTGTTCTAATATAACACTTTCATTTCTAGCCTAAGCTAGACAGTCCCTGAAATTGTCCTATTAAATCTAAATTGAAAAAAAAATAGTTGAAATTCTCCAGCTTGGAATTAGTTTGGAATATACTGGATAAGTATAGATAAGTTCTGATTTGCCTGACCTGAATTCCACTTCAGGGTATCTGGCATAGTTTTCTTGTTTAATATTTCTTCTGAGATCTTGAAACCACCTCTGGGTGGGATGTAGCAGGTGAACAGGTATCTGTGGAGTATAGGTTTAGTGCTCAGGACCATAATGACACTGTTTCAGATGTTCGGTTACATTAAAAATTACTGGTTTGAATTTCTGTTAAGGCTGAAGCTCAAATATACTTACTTTAACATTTCATGAAAATACCATATTCTTCTTTTCTTTCTCTTTAGAATATTTGATTGCCACACAAATGTAATTAATTTTATCAAGCCAAACGAGTTATCTGCTTTTGTTTACCCTCCTATTGAAAAGCAAAAGGTCACTTACATCTAGGTCCTTTAAAAAAAGAATTGTTAAACAAAAGCTGCAGGTTTTTTATTTGCCCACATTCAGCCTGTTAAAACTGGCACCAGTGACTTTCTGCCACAGTGTGGGATTGCATTAGACTGAAAATCAGCAGAATTAGACTGCTCATGTAGTCTGATTAAACCTCCTCAGCTGTGAGCTAGCACTGCTGGCTCTGAGTTAAATCTAGAGGTTCTCCTGATCTCTAAAAAACTCTGAAGTTTGGAGGCATTGACCCCCTCTTTCAAACAAAGCTGAGACTCTGGTCTGAGGGTTTGATTGCATGGATAACGGGCTTAGAACTAGTGAGATGTGAATGGCAGAGAGAGCCTGGGTTTGTCCGGGCACCTTTACACATAGCCCCACTAGGGAGAATGGAAACTGCCATGATCAAAAGCATTTTGGATGCTTCCAGTGGGAAGGGCTAGGAGCACATCTGGGAGGCATAAATATCACTGTAATTCCTGTAAGTAAAACATAAACCAGCAACTTAATTGGACTGCCTTTTCTTACCTGTACTCCTCATTTTTTCCAGAATTTAATTGTGCTGGATCCTCTTGTAGTGAACGAGGAGAAGCTCAGGCCGTCCCTGGAGCAGCGGCTGGAAGCAATAATCAGCGGGGCAGCGCTGCTGGCTGACTCCTCGTGCACGCGGGACGCGCACCGCGAGCGCATCATCGCCGAGTGCAACGCCATCCGCCAGGCCCTGCAGGACCTGCTGGCCGAGTACCTCCGCAATGTGAGTACCACCCCAGCCTGGCCTCGGGGCTGCCTCACCGCCTCTGCCTCGGGGAGGTCACAGTTTAACCTAGGATTAGTGGCATTACAGTTTAACCTGCGTTTCTCAACGTGCTCTTTAAAAGGTTGAAAGGGATGTTCTACAGAAATCTAAGCAAAACCTAAGCACAGATCCCCAGAATGGTATTGTATCATGTGGGTAAAGTCTGTGGAAAGTGCCATACTACAGATAAAATGTACATGTTTAGGTTATTTTATGCTTATTGTGAACTGTCAGAACAGACATAATCCTTCATATGCCAGCAACAAGAATTTCTTCATAATGCCACTTCCTAGACCAAAATTTGAAAATGTAATGTCTGTTCCTGTAGAATGGAATGATTGAAGTAATTATTTCTTAAAAGGTAAGTCGTCTGTTAGTATTGTTTTCAAGTAAGGTGTTCACACCAGAAGAGCAGAGCACCAATTTACAAGTGTAAGAATGACTAAATTGCTATATTGGAAGATGGGAGTGTTGGGTAAATCCAGAAATCTGGTTGTCTGATGTGCTTGTAGGCTAATTCAGCTGGGAATTTTTTGAAAAGGAATATAGTCTGTGTTTTAGAAGTGATTTTTCTTTTAGGTTTGAAAAATGGATTTGACACTTGTTACTTCTGGCAGGTAAATGTTGAAACAGTGGAGACTCAATACTGTTAGTATGGGTACACAATGTTAATCTCATGCTTTTCATCCGTAAACATTTTCTGTAGGCATAATGTTCTTTTCTAAAGATACCTCAGGATGATTCATCAAGCACATTGAGAGAACAATTGTATGATACAGATATTTGTTCCCTTTTTTGAGAGATGAAATTCCTTTCTGTTCTGTAAGTCACAGCAGCTAACACTGTCTAAAGCTATTCTAATGAGACTGTTTGCTTTGTCTTATTCTTTTGTTATTAGGGTAAGGTAGTGTAGGAACTAAGATAATTATGCATATCAGTTTTTTTTTTCGTCTCACAGATATTGTATTTTCTGATATTTCTCTTTATTTACTGGGGAGCAGGTGGAATTTACAGATGCTTTGTTCAGTTCAAGTTGCCCTTTCAGTCCCTATACCAGAGAAAGGTATTATTGCAGAGAAAGGTGCAATAATACTTTCACTGAAAATGCTGTTAAATGCAGCATTAATTCTTGAACCTCTCTGGTAGTGCTTTACACAGGGGTTAGAGAGTGAGATTTTTTCAGCTCTGGTTAGCTTGGAATGTGGATCTTTGGTACCTTGTTGTAGTAGATTTCTCTGGCAATATCTGTTCTAGGGTGGGTCAGGATTTGCTGTTAAGTGGCTGAAAGTTTATAGGGGGGGGCATCTACTTTTTATGGTTTGACTCAATGGTCTTGAAGGCCTTTTCCAACTTAAGGATTCTGTGATTCTATCCTGTAGTAGCCAGAGCATGCGGCAGGATGCAGATGTGGTGAACAGTATGCCACATTAGTCCAAAAGATGGCTGTGAGTTTGTCTCAAGAACACTTCTGTGTGTATCTCTGGCATGAAACTACAAGATTGTAAGTGAAACAGTTCTAAAATTGTGATGATCTTTTCTATTTCAGAAATAATAATGGTTTTAAGGATACATAATGTACAATCGGGGGAAAAGAATAATATATAACCCACCCCACTGACCTGAGAAAGTCAGAAAGCAGCTACTGAAATATGACAGTAAGGAAAAGTATCGTATAATTTGCTGCAGACACAGTGACTGCACAAGGTGGCAAAGACAAGGAAGCAGAAAGGAAAGTATTACAAAAGATTTAAAGATGTGAGGTTACATAACAGGAATGAACGAAGTTTTTAGTTTCTTTTAGAGCTCTGGTCTGCTTATACAATTGTTATTATTACGGAATGGAAAAACTCTCACTGAGAACAGTTTATGGTTCTTACTGAGACTGCATTAAACAAGTTTTTCAGTGAGAAGATTATCAGATGTCAATTACTTCATTTCACAGCTCTAACTCACTGAAGAAGAGATGATAGATCCAGGAAACAGTGCTGATTTGTCAGTGTCTTTTTGGCTCTTCTATTAATACATTCAGTAAGCCAGGACTGGGAATTGAATGAGCTGTGAAAATGATGACAGCCGTTTGTTACCATAGTACAATGTAAGGGTTGTGATTCCCTTCCTCTCCTTGGGAACGCTGTTGTACTCCCCAGGCAAGTGCTCTGTCTATGGAATGCTTCCTGGGAGTTTGTGTGTGTGCCCTCCTGGCCTGTGCCCTGTGCTGAGTGAGGCCTGGAACCTCTGTGCCACAGCTTGTGACAGAGCAAGCTTCTCCTTGCCCACGGAGCACACAGGGCACACTTGTACTCCTGGCTTGGTGCTCCTGCTGTGTGCTTCCCTAGCACGGCGTGCCCGCTGTCATTCCAGCCCTCTGCACTCACTCTCACCAGCTTTGGTAGTCAGCTGCTCGGAAGGCTTTGTTTTTCTGGGGATGTGTCTCCTCCTTCTTGCTGCCGCATTGGCTTGATCACTTTGCTTAAGGCTTCTTGCTGTGTGAGTGCTGCCGGCGGGAGCTGCATTGCCTCAGGGACACCTCACTGAGTCGGTTCGTGCCACCTCCACAGAGCCTGCCCTGGCAGCTGCTTCGCCCGGGAGCTCCAGGAGCTGCACTGGAGACATGCAGCGTCTCTCTGGCTCTGGGGCTGATGGTGGATGGCCCTGCCCTGCGAGTGCTCAGCTTCAACAGGGCCATTACCAAGGACTTGGGTGCCTAAATTCTGTGTAGGCTCTGCATTGTCTGCTCTTTTGAAACTAGGCCTCAGTGCTGGAGCTGTAGGAGAGCTTAGGATTTAGCCCTAACATTTAGCCTAACATTTGAAACAATGTAAGGACTATAGCTTTTGTGGTTCCTATTTATTTTAAAAAAATTTTTCTCAATTATTTAAAGTGTCTAATAAGCCTCAAAAACATCAAATGAAATTAAGAGCTTGTTGGTGTCAGTGATAAATTTTTTAAAATCTTCTTAAAGAGTTTCTAATGCAAGCTGGGAGGAGCATCTTTTCAGAAGATACTTGCTTTTTGTGTGTGTTTTTCACAGAGGCTTTATTATAGTGAATGGTACAATGGAAAGTGAAGCAAAATGCTCTCCACAAGAACCTGTAAGTTTTTCTGTTTGTGGAGTAATTCAGACACATAGTAAATTGCAAATACATTTATAATTCCTCTGACAGGCAGCAGTTTTTCTTCTGAATTGTTTCAAAAATTCTTCAGAACTATTTGTATACTATTGTTATCCTTTCTGAATTTTACTTGTAGATATACATTGTTAGGGGATGTATTTGCATTTTAGGACAGCCAGCAACAGGAATTACTACTATGAGTTTGGATAGCATATTAATGGCAGAATCATATTCTGGTGTGGATAATAATGTATTAATGTATCCACGGGAGTAATCATTTTGTTGTAGTCATAAGCACTTGATTTTCCTAATGAAAAGCTCTTGTCTTATCTCTTCATCCTTTACAATGAAAAGTTATTGAAATCACTGGAGTGCAGCAACACTCCATGTTTCTGGAGTTCTGCTTTTACTCAGTCACAGTAAGGACATTCCCTTCCCTGGGGGTCAAAAGGGATAATAGAGTTGTGACTGAGCGTGAGTGGAAGTGGCTGTTGTGAGCAGCGCTAAGTGATTGCAGGCGCCGCTGTCTCTGTCTTCATTAAATACAGAGGTGGGCCTGAACGATTATTCTGCATCCTCCTGAGGGTCTCAATGGAGATTCCTCCCTCCTTCTTAAAGATGGTAAAGAAAGGTCAGATACACTGATAATATGAGAACTATTTTCTTGAATTGAAATCTCCTTACTTTTGGAATGTTGTTTCATTATATTTGAGCTTCATTAGTTTTAGTTCATTAGTTTCTCGGCTTGTTATGGCTATAGGTTGGAGATATATATGTGTGCGTATGTGTGTATATATATATATATATATGGGTCAGTGTCTTTTTCTGGTCAGTTCTAATTTCACTTTCTTGTATGTATTCCAAAAATTTCTGTTTCTTAACTAAGTTTTTGTGTTAAGATTACCTAAATGTTTGGGTCAGACATTGATAATTTAGTCTGGATGTGCCTGTGGCTCTTGTGCCACAGGTGGTGGCAGCTGCTGTGTCCTGCTGTCCCACAGCTGTGCCATGTGTGTGGCAGGGATCAGAGCCAAACCAGCCTCCTCACACCAGCAGAGCTCCCATTTAAAAAACGTGAGGAGAATAATTATACATTTTACCTTGAGGCAGATCAGGAAATGAACTGAAGCTGACCACGTTGTACATATTTATGTTACTGCTAATCAAGCCCTGGCCATCCATGAAGCCTCAGGGCAGGCCAGCTGAAGCTGACCAGGAATGTCATCTGCTCTGTGGCAACCGGCATGGGACTGCTCAGGAATGATGCTGCAGGGGAGGGGAAGTAGCTGCTGGCAGGTAGTGAAGCACCTGTATTGCACGTAGGGCATACTTGGACCTTGCTGGGAATGCAGCTCCTAGAGCTTTATCGAAGTGGGCTCCCTCAAGGTTCTCTGAAGCTTCGTGCTCCATGACAGGCTTGTGTCCACAGCTTCTGGGTATGACACATGTTTGCATCCGAGCACATCAGCTGAAGGATCCGTGAAAGCAGAGGGATAACTGGGACAGGGAGAGAGCTGGACTGTGCTGAGCCCTCTAAGGAAAAGGTGTGCAGTGCAGAGCCTTCTGAAGCCATGTGGGAAAGGGGTTAAAATGGATAGCTGGGACTTGTGCTGTTGTGTCTTTCTAGATTTCAGACTCTTAATTGTTCACTTACTGGAACCTGAGCATTGGAAATTCAAAACCAGAAAATGGGTGGAAACCCAGGAGTCTTTATTTATTGATAGTGTGGTTCTGGGCCTTGCTCTTTCTCTCAGCTCTTAAATTTGATTGCTGTGGAGCATTAATAACTTGCTCTACCTCTGTATTGAGTTCTCCTCAACAACAATTTAAGGTCTGACCCACTGTCTAGATGTGCAGACTGAGATTGATAATGTTTTTTGTGCTATTTTATTGCCGTTCTTACTCTTTGACAGTGGAAGGACATACAGATACCTCAAACATATTGGTATCTCAAACCTGACGTTACTTGTACTTCATAGTTTCCTGATGAAGACTTTTAACACTTGCCTAGGTTGCCAGTGACACCTGAGGAGGTAAAAATAGGAGACTGTTTGACTTGTCCTTAGTCTCCACTTCCTTTCACAAATGTGTAACTTGCTAAGTTCTGTGTAGTTGCTCTCTGGTTGAAGGGCTGAGCCCAAACTTGGTAGACTCAACTAATCAGGGAGTTTGAAGAAATTCCTTGTTAAAATCTTCAAGAAGAGAATGGCTGTTGGTTATTCATGCAAGGAGTTGAAATAACTGCCTTCCTGTAATCCTTTATTTAGATCCTTATTTTATTTCTGTAAATGGGTATGAGCAAATAGAAAACACTTATATTTGTCTCTTCACAAAAAGACTGGATTTGAATGCTCTTACTTTACTGTCCTCTTCCTATTCAGACATCTTAGGAAAACTAGTGCTCCAGTGAAGTTTGGAATTGAGGTATGTCAGAATGTAAACTAGAAGAATTTTGATGTGTGGGTGGAAAGTGTCACTCAGTTCTTTTCTTATTCATGGTTTTTTATTTTTTATGACTTTATTGAGTATTATGTTTTTCAAAAAGGGATTTATTCTAGTAAAATTGGTATGCCCATATGGCATATTATGCTGGCATTTATGCAAGAAAATATGTAGTTTTCATGATTCTGTTGTTCACATTGCCTGAGTAGTTGATTGAGTTGACTTTGAACACTCCTATAGAGGGTTTTCTTCCATTTTGTATGCAGTATGTGTAATTGAAAATTATTTTTCTAAATGTTAACTTTCAGTGAACATTTGATTTTATAGGGAAGTTAGATATGAATTGTTGAGGAGGATATTAAGTGTACTTAAAAGACAGAACAGTCTAGTGAATTCCCTGAACAGATTTATAGCTGAAAAATAAGCTGCAGTTAAATGTACCTGATTACAGATGCTCTTACAGACTTTGCAGTAATCTGGGATCTGTGCACGTGAGCTGGAGAAGGATAATGAAAGCTTTTCTCTCCTTAAGCCCTGGTTTCCATTGAACGGGTCTGAGCTGAGCTATTCCAGGATTAATCGGATCTGAACTTGAGGCTTGCGCTGGAGTAATGTGGCATGAGGAGCGACTTGTGGCTCTGTGGAGGATGATTCACTACAAGAGTCAGTAATTTGTATTTAGTATACCTGACAGCACTGGAAATACGTTGGGTTGCTGAAGACTAGTTTTATTTCAAGAAACCTTCAATAAAGCAGCATTTGCTCTCCCCAAGATGAAATAAATCCTCGATAATGGTAATAAATAAGCATTAAAAATAAATAATCAAGTATTTAACTCAACGGATACCTAGCTCTTTAGTTTACAAGAATTTTCCTATTTTTAGAGTTTATTGAAAATGTTGTTATTATGTAAGGTTTTTCTCAACCAGTTTCATGTTTTCTGGAGGATACTAGACTGGTCATTTTTTAAAATGTGAAGATGCCATTTCTGGGAACACTACTGAAGTCTGCTGTTCCAGATGCATTTATCTTGGGTTTTGTCCTCTGGTGTAATGCAGCTGATTTTTGTTACCCAAACACATTTCTAAATTGTATTCTGTTTCAGGTTAAAAGTTACTTTTTGTTTATGTAACAGTTCTAGTTAAAAAGATCAAGCACGATTAATAGTTCAGGGAACTCTTCATAGAATGTTGGTATTGTAGACAAATGAAGACCAAACACAGCTTTTAAAAGAAACAATTGTTTTAAACACATTCAAAATACTTTAAATTCTTTTCCCTCATACTTAGCAGTTAGGTTTTTTACCGTGCACAACCCCAGATCTGTCTGTGCGTTCTTTAAACACGAGTTCAGTGTGATAGCACACTCGGTGGTGTTTAACTCTGCTTTGGTCAGACTCCTGACTGCGTCCATAGCACAGACTGAAGTATGGACTGGGTGAGTTGTCAGTGGGGTGCGCGGAGAACTGGGCAAAGGTCTGGGCTAAGAGGGCTGGGGTGGTCAGCACTGAGTCCAGCTGAGGGCCTGTAGCCTCTGGTAGCCCTGGGGTCAGTTCTGGCTCTGGTCCTGTTTGCCCATTAATGCCCTGGGGGAGAGCCTGCACTTCCTGCAGGAGGAATGGCTGATGCAGCAGCGGCTTGTGCTGGAGCAGCTGCTCCAGAGAGCCTGGGCAGGGCCCATCCAAAACCCAAACCGAGCTGGCTGTGCTCTGAGCAGTGCCTCGGACTGAATAATGTCCACACACTGCTGCTGTCTTCAATATGTGGAGTCTGGTGCTAAACATGTGAATGAATTCCAGTGTTTGTGCAACATCCTGGATGACTCTGCCAGCTCCTTTTAATATACAGTAAATCCCATTATTTACTAATGGAAGATTGAAAGATATTCAGGTAATGAAGCCAGGGCAAGAAATTACATAAAGTAGTAAAAGGAAAGTTTCTTTCATTTGAGTAATGAAACCTGGTAATCTTCAGGTGGTGAAAGAAGTGTAGTTACTGTGTTAAATTCTGTGGTAAAGAATCCTCTATATAAAAAAATACCCCGTAGAAGTCATTTGGGAAGTGGTTGATTAAAAACTATCTCTAAGAATTTAATCACCTGAGAGTTGAGGTCTACTGCATGGCTAAAACGAAATACCTTTTCCTATAGTTACTTGGATTTAGGATACTTGTATGCCAGCAATCTGTGAGATCCTGTAGTTCTTAGTTTATAGAACCAGAAGTGGCTTCTCTTTGATAGAAATGGAGATATTTGTGTAGTTGTCAGCTGACTTTTGGACTTAATCTCTTGCCTAACTTCTTTTGATCTTTTTTTATGAAGATGAACAAAAGGAGTTTTATGTGAAATAGATCGTGGTCACTTTTGATGAAATTAGTACTGCATCACATTGCAGAAAAATTGTAATTCTTGGTCTTAATTGTTAAGCCGGATCTTAAAACAGTAATTTAAAGGAGATTGGGAACTTGAAGATCTAAATCCCAATTCCACATTTCCATATTCTTTCTGAAAAGAAAACCAAAACAAGGCTTAAAAAACAAAACCGTATCTTTGTCTTTGGTCATAAACAGTGTTTATTGGCACTTCCCCTTTGTTTTAACTTTGCTTTCAGTGGATTCATTTCCAGTTGTTGTTTGTTTTTCCTGTCTGATGTGCTACTCTTCTTTCTTTAATTAAGTAAAATAAAAAGGAAGAATATAATTTAGTAAAATTGCATTCGTGACCAATGTGTATGATCAGAGGGCTGGCAAAGTAAACAGTTGAACCATCCTCCCCCATCATATTAATAAAAAAGATGTACTTTAGTCCTTTCAAGATGAGCTTTTCTCAGGAACTGCTTCTCATGGTTTTCTAAGCCTGTGGTGCCAATTGGCACATTTTCTTTCTCTTTGAGTATGCAAAGAAAATAAATATCTTAAATCAGCTGCAGTGCGTAGTAGAATACATTAAATAAATTATTCTAATTGCTATATTTACTGGAAAATCCTTGCTATCTTAGGTTATTCTAATTGTCTTTAATCATTGTTTCATTATCAGTAGCAAAAAATAAAGAAAATTTATACAAAGATGGAAAGAAATGATAAATCAGCTACTTGACTAGGGGCTGTACTCAGGAATAATCTGGGATTATCTTTTCTATCAAGTAGCAATGGTTCTAATTTTTTCTAAACCCTAATATTGTATAGGAGGAATTATCAGTCTGTAAAAGAAGATAAGTGGTAAAGGAATCCCTCCCTTCATTATCTTGAATATATTTAGGTCTTTGAAGGAGAAATAAAGAATAATAATAAATTTTTATTCCATGTAAATAAGAGAAAATAAGAAATATAATAATTACATACACCCTGGAAGCTGTTAATGGAAAACAAAACTGGAGCCCAAGGTGTAAATCTCTTCTCTGGGAGCTTGATTAGTGCTTCTTTTCCGCTTAATACAGCAAAAGAGCACTGTATTATTAATGAGGCTTTACTGACTATGCACGTGCACGCATGGACAGTGTACACATGAGAGAGCACATGCACATCAGCCACAACCATTTTGGTTCCATAGTGATATTTGCAGTCTACTGTTTGCAGCAGAAGTGAAATAGAGGGAAACTTTGCAAAGTTCCAGTAGAAAGTGTGAACTGAAGGAGTTCAGACAATGACTAGTTAAAGGAAACATGAAATGCTATGTGACAGTTGTAGCTGTTTTCCAAGGAGGTGAGGTCATAATGGCATTTGTGATGTGGCCTAAAGTTGGCAAGGAAATGGAGTTTTTATTGCTTAGCTTTGAAGTAATCAGAAAAACTTCTTTCTAGTTTGAAAAACAAGAGACCGAATAATCTTTTGGGTTCTGTCAGCCACCTTCTGTGTTCAGCTGTGCACACATTAAAGCAAGATGAAATGCCCTGGGATGTTGTAGGTGATACTGACAGATATTGCCAGGGCTGTTATCAGTTTCTTACCTGTCCTCTCCTGAGCAGCTGTGGCACAACTGGCCAGATTGTTGAGATGAAGCTTTATCCTGGACCCCGGTGGGAAAGCAGAGTGCTGTTGCATATGAGTGAGTATGCAAAATCTGAATAAACCCCGGGTGGGGCTGCCAGGTCCTGAGGCTGTTTGGCTCCTCGTTCATTGTGATCCTCAGAACACCTGCCTCTCTCAGCTGTAAGAATGGAATTTTTGTAGAGCAACACTGTTCAGGGACTGGTACGTCCAAGTTCTTCCCAGAAAGACTGGGAACAGCAGATCTGACGCTTTCAGTTTGGTCCCAAGGCCATCTTACAGAGCTGGCAGGGCATACGCCTGTGTTTTGTCAGAAGATCTGTTGTGCTTTCTCTATTTCCATGGAAGACTCTGCTTTTGATAAACTGGCAAAATTTAATAGAAGTAAGATTCCTCTGGAGAATCTCCGGCTGTATTCCTGATTTCTGATGTTGTGCTTCAGTTCTTGCTCTTTTGGCAGTAAGTCTGTAGCATTGTCAACGCCATTTTAAATGTCTGAGAATTGCAAGCAAACAGGAAGCTCTCTTTTTCTCATTCCATGTCTGGACAAAATGTGATGTTTGGCAAAGGTCAGATATTAAAATTACTTGCTTGGCATTTATTTAGATGCAGATCTAGTAAAACAGTATTACAGACCTAAATACCTATTACAACTTAAGTAAAATGGGGAGTGGATTTAGATTTTTGGTTTTGACTACTAATTAAGGATGGAAGTTTTAATTTTTTTGTCCTCTAGCTTATTCTTGCAGTGAAGAGTCTGTGTATATATCTGTGATACAGATCTATAGGCCAGCCTGTAGATCTGGAATCATCCATAGCACTGTGCTCCTGTGGGAGCCCTGGGGAGCTGCTGCTGTCTGGCTGGGAGTGTTGTGCCTTCCCCTCAGTCCTCTGGGGCCTGGCTGCCGGAGAGACAGAGATACTTTTTGGATGATTTCTAGGCCAGAATGGCTCTTTGCTCCTTTGCCAAGTAACAGCCATTCTGTGGCAAGAACGATGCAGCAAGGCACAGTCTGATCCATAGCCTGATCAGCACCAAGGGCTTCTTTGCTCAGTTAGAAGAACGAAGTCACTTGCAAATTTATTAGTGAAGAAAAGGGTGGAAGTCTGAGCATTGGAAGTAATTTAGAAGGAGATAATAGGAGGGAAAGTAAAGACCTTTCTAAGTGGGGGACAGGAACTCAAAAGTGCTCTGTCTTTCCTACCTGCTTCAGGCTTCATGTAAATAGCTGGGAAAAATTAATACAGTCAATAAGGCAAAGTCAATATTTGCCAGAAAGAGTTCAGAAATATTTAAGAAATGAGTTTGTGAACCATTGGCCTTGATTGTAAAAATCTGTGAGGAATGAGTGTTTCCAGGTAACAGAAAAGCTAAATTTATCTTAACAGATAAATTCCTTTACGTAGGGAATTTATAGGTCAGTCCCTCTAACTCGGATACCTGTGAAGAAGCTGCAGGAAATCCTTATATATTCATTTCCTGAAACCGCTCAGGATAAGAAGGTGCTGCTGAGCCACAAGCATGTATTTTCAAAATACATTGTATTAAATAGACGTAGTTCTTTGACAGAATAGCTGGCTAGGGATTAAAAGGGAGGTTGTAATCTGATGTTATGTTGCACATAGCACTGCACACTGAGAGAATGTTTTCATAAGCAAAGTTGAGAAGCTCAGTTGTATAATGAGGGGGAATACAGGGCACTGTAAAACAATGTTCCTAGTGAATTGGTATTAATCTATTGCAGGTCAATTTGGGATAGCTTAATGAAGTGTGATTCTGCAAGGACTGGTCTGGGAGCCACAAGTATGGTGTATTTTCATTAGCAATAAATGAAATAAAGGTAAATAAATGGCGTAGGGAATGAAGAGTGGAAATACTGAGAGTTTGAATGATGCTACCCTGGTGCAACTTCAACGGATTTTATAGACCAATAAAAACATTCCCCCCCTCCTTTTATTTTATTTTTTTTAGTCTGGAGAAGTGGTCTGAAATCTGCCGATTGAAATGATAAGTGCAAACAATTACCCTTGGGAAGAAGTTCACTGTATACATAAAAATGCAGGATATGTGGCTTGGCAGTGGCACTGCCCTACAGCTCCGAACGCCATATGAAAATCAGAGATTAAATTAACTGTCAGTAGGGCTCAGCTCAGTAGGAAATTTTGGGCATCACAGCTTAAGAATAACAAGGACTGATAAGAGGAACAAAATGAAGTAAATATTTTAGAACTTATAAGAAGAGGGAAGCAGCTGACTTAACTGAGTCTGTGTTACATTTGAAAGGAAGAGGTGAAGAGGAATGTATTTGCAGATCTGGAAGAGGTTTGCATAAGATGTAAGTTGTTAAGTTCTTCTGCATATCTGTCCAGAGAAAGACAAATGCAATTGGCAAAAGGCAAAATGTGGGCAGTGTTTGGTTAAAAAAACCCAACCATGTAGATGAGTAAGCACTGGAACAGGTCCCTTTGGGAGGCCATAGAGAGTTGGTCACGGCACACGTTTGAGACTGGTTGGGCTGCCCAGCACCTGCTTGGGAGCTCTAGGAACATGTGGGCTGTTTCAGAGTGCTCAGGCTGCACAGAGTGACCATGAGCTCCCTCCTAGCCCCACTGATTATTGGTTTACAGTTTTATTAAAGTAATATTTGCGATCTTCATACTGCATTTTCTTACTACAAATTGTTTTTTTCCACAGATTAGCAGTAGATTTGTGAATGCTTTTTGAATGCAGTGATCAAAACTGGACTGAAATTTGGTGGGGCTTTCAAACTTCCAGGCCATCTACAGATAATAATCTGCCCTTTCTACAATTTTGTGTTCAAGCATCTGGGGTAGGCTGGTTAATAAAAGATGCTATTAATAGTTGTAGGCATACTAAGAGTTTATTTCCTCATGAGCTATTTGCGTGAAAATAATACATTTAACAATGATTCAGCTTATCATATCAGCAGGAGTTTTTGTATCCGGACAAATTTATAATTCCATTAGAAAGATCTATCTAAATGTAATATTTTAGAATCTACCTAACAATTTTGCGTCCTATAATCTGTTCATAAACTGGAACTTAAGTCCAAGAAAAAGAAAATAGGAATTTTGCTATACAAGATTAAAACTTTCGCAACCAAATTGCATTTGGGTAATATAATATGTGATCTCTTCCCTCATATTAACATGTTTTTCTGACGAGAATGGATATGTACTGTTAAAAAAAAACACCAACCAAATCTTTCTGTAATTCAGCTGTATGGCAGAAATCCCCAGTAATTTCCCAGTGTTAACATAAAATCAGGTGAGGAAGGTGCCTGGAGGGTGTTGTGGCTGGGGGGCAGCTGGGAGGCAGGGGCTGCCCCAGCCTGCCATGTCCACGAGGAGTGGACCCTGCGTGACCCCAGGGTTCCAGAGGAGGCTCTCCAGGGCTGATGCAAACCTGGGTGCTGCTGCAAGGTGTTGGGCTAGGAGGCAAGGAAAGAGTAACCTACTCATGTCAGGATAGAGATGAGGGGGACACAGTCCCTGGAGTTACTTGGCCACGGGAGCTTTCTTTCTCAGAAAGTTGCTGTGTTCCATCATCTGCCTGTTCTAATAATCAGAAAGCTCCCGTAAACCCAGCTTGAGAGGTGGAGGATGCCTCTGCTACAGACACCTGAAAGGAAAAGCTGGTCCTGGGCCACCCCAGGACCCTGTCACGCTGTGCCTCCTCCTGAGCGCAGAAATGTGTCGGCAGTGATGGGATTTGGCGTGACTGATTGCAGTTCTCCGCTCCTCCGGAATTTGTGCCCCACAGCAGGGAGAGTTCTGCTGGGAACGCTGTTTACAAAAGAGTGTCTGCAAAAACAGCACCAGGGAAACTGGAGCAGGGCACGAGGTTGAAGCTGTGGGTCCTGAGAGGTCCTTTGGTAGCCATGGGTTGATGTTTCACTGACTGGAACACAAGAACAACCTAGAATATGTATTTGTAAATACACAACACAAGACAGCTTTGCTGTTCTTCCTGAAGTTTTACTGGTGCTTTAAGTTCAAAATGATGGATTTATTCTGGAATAGGTGGTAGTTTGTTTGCCTGCTCTAGATGAAGCAGCCTGGTTTTCCCCCCCCTATAATTGGGTTGGATGGTTATTAAGGAAGAATGACTTCATTATGTGTTGAACTGACTTTTTCACCATAAACTTGAGAATCTAAAAGCGTACTATCAAATGTCACTGTTTTATGTGATGTATTTCACAGTTTAAAGCACAATTTTTTTCCAGAGTTGAAATTAGAATTCTTGACATTAAGGAAATGAAAATGATTGATGGAGTGGTTTTACTTGACCAGCTGCTAATGATTTCTCACTCAATATCTCGTTAGCTTGTGCTGAAGTCATACATAAGGCAACCTAGAAAATAGCCCGAAGTTCCTGAAACTACAAAGAAGAAAAATAGAAGTTATTCTGGTGGCTTTGATCTATGAACTGTGATATAAAATGTGACTTTTGATGTTCTGGGGTGGTGTGATCGATAGCATAATTTTTGTTATTAAATTGTTTACTCTTTACTGAATGTTACAGTGCATTATATTTTGACTCAGAGGCAGAGAGAAAGGTCACTTAATTTCCTTGTCGGCCACTGTAGCCCTTGTTCAGGTGCAGCTTTTTGGGAGGAAGGGAAAAGGCATTTTCATTGGGAACAGCTGAACATGCTCATCTGAGAAAAACTTCTAGAGTGTCCTAATCTGGGGACTGGTGTCTCTTGGAGGAGCCTTTGGAGAAAGAGGGGAGTATTTCTGTGGCTCCTGAGGGAGTTTATAAAGTTACCACATCTCAAAAGCCCTGCTGAGAATTCTTAGCCTGAGAACAGGTTTGTAGGGAAGGAAGGGTCCATGATGAGCAAGAGAGGGGTTGGCTGATCAACACTTTGATTTTCAGTTTCTTTTGTCCATGAGGATAGCTGTGTCTCTCTCTCAGAATTGTGTTGCAGTAAAGCACAGCTTTGATTCAGTGGCTTTTTGATTCTCTTAAGGAGAAGGAGGAGGAGGTTGTGGTGAAGAGCAAGGCAAGCTCTGGGAGGCTCCCAATAGTCCCTTGTCAGTGACACAAAATTTAAATTCCTAAATCACTATATGGATGAGTTGCCTTCTTCAGTGTGAGAAGGAAGGAGTAACTCTCTAATCAAGTACTCTTGGAGTACAGGAAATACCCTGAAAGGCTGCAGGTAACATTTAATGATGACATCAATCAGAGTGTTGTGACTGGTGCCTGTGTCCAACTGTGCTACATAAAACTTTCATTCTTGTCTCTACTGCTGACTCCTAATTATCTCCTGTACAAGTGCAAAAATCCCACTACTTGAAAATACCAAATCCTCTAAAGCCAATGGGGGAACTGCAGCTGGCTTTAATGGAGCCAGAGCATCCTCCTGTTTTCAAGGAGTTAAGCTCAGCTCTGGAGGTCTTAGTAATTTTTTTTTAAAGTGTGGGCTGTATTGAATATTTGATGCTCTTCCTTTTTGATTTTGCCTATATTGTCAGACACTCTGATTTATTATAGTGTCTTATAAACTTAATTTGAAAATTATGCTCAATATTTTTGTTAAAATACAGTCCTGGTTATATCTCGCTTTTTATTTTTTTCTTTCTTTGAATTGTGCTGTGGTTTTGATGTTTCTGCTGACATGATGCAAAATGGGAGAATTTCTGCAAAGCAGAAGAAATTATGGTCTGACCTAGTGTTTAAGCTGAGCAAATTAGCAAAAGAAAAAATGTTGGTAACCAGTGAAAATTCATCATATTTTCCTCACACATTTTTTTACAAGTATTTTGTGGCAGCTGAAATTTCTGACCAGGACTAGCCTCTGTCTCTTTTGGCCTCAGACTGCATGTAATTATTCAGAGTATGCCATTTCTCCTTGTAGGAAGCCTTATTACCCACAGGCAGAGGTAATCTATCATCTTTTCCTTCAACAATTCTCCTTTTCCCTCTACCCCAAAAGAAATCAGAAAAGATTTATAATATTCTGCAGCCCATAAAACCTGCTTCATTATCCTTAAATCAAATATATCTGATTGCAAAGTTCTTATTTTTACAAAAATTTTGGGAGCAGAATATTTTATGGGGTTTGGTGTGCTTTTACTGAAGGTGAAAAATGCATTTTTTTAAACCTAATTTTTATGCAAGTTATTGTTGCGAAGTAAAAGCCCTTTTAGATAGAAGGAAAATAATGGATCTACCTTGAGATGTCCAAACAGAGGGAAGTACTGAAGCTGAAGCGATACCATCAGTTCAGATGGTGCTGTCTGTCTGTGCTGTCAGTGTCCTGCCCTTCTGATGTAGCAAACACCTTTTTTACAGCCTGGCAGAGGAGGTGGGCAGCTTGTTGAATGGAGGTGTGGTTGTGTTCCCTCCTCTGCCCCTGGGAATTACGTTTGGTTTTGGACCAATCATTGTGAATGAGCAGCTGGATTTATGCCCTGCCCTTCTCAATTCCTTCCTGGTTCCTTCCTCACCTTCATCCATTTCTATAATGAGCAGTTACAGTTTTGTTAAGTCCTTCATCACAGGATCATTGGCATCTTCCTTTTCTGTCAGCATCTCTATGGTTTTCCCTCTTTTCTTTCTCCATTTTACATATCTATCCCTTCTCCTGTTTAGATAGAATTATACTTTTTTTTCCTTATTGGGTGTTTTTCCTAAAGATGTTTTTCAGTGAAATGCTCATTTATTTTTGGACAGCTTTAATGGAGATATGGCTTTGGGTGGGAAATAACTGTAAGGTTCTCAAGGGTTGTTATTGGGAGTTACCCAATTTCACCTCATTCTTCACTGCTGACTTGTTTGTTAACCCTTCAGGCAGACACTGAACTTACAATGCAGCTCCTAATATTGCAGCTTAGTTAACCCTTGACAACATATATGATAAAGATTTTGTATTTATAATGCTTCCTTATTTTTGAAATTCTTTTTCAGTGTTACCTTTCTGAACTGGTAGTCCTGGAAGCTGTGGTGTTAATGGAAAAATACACCACTGAAGCAGAGCTCTGCTCTTGGTGGGCAGCAGTGTATGCCTTGATTGCCCCGTCTAATTGAATTCAGATGCACATGAGCAATACTTTGGTGTCTTTGTATATATTGTTTATTTATTAATAACTCTGCCTTTGATTTACTTTTCCACTTCCCTTGGTTTCTCTGAAGTCTTCTTAGGTTAAACAGGTCATTAGCAATGTTATTTTTAACATAAAAGCACTTGATTGAGGGTCTAATATAGATCTGTTGGAGCTTCATTATGTTGATTTGCCTCCCTGAGCAGTGTTGCATATCTGGGCCTGTCTTCTTTTTCTTTCTGTGGTCAGTTACTTCTGTTAGTTCATGTGTCTAAGACCAACTTTTTATCCCTCTTACTGATTTGCATTCGGATATTATCGTACTAATTACTGACATGGACAGGAGATATTTGTTACGAAAGAAAATGGAAATAAAATGTTTTTCATTTTGGCAAAGGCAAATCCCATTCTCAAGTGGTTTGCCTGAGTATATTCAGTCGAGACTTGATTTAATCCTTCTTATCTTCTGTTTTATGTTGTGCCTTATTAGCCAGTACCTCCTTTTAAAAACCAGCCTTAAATATCTTCTTTTCAAGGTCCATATAAATTTTGAAAGTATATTTTTTTGTTCTTGCAACAGAACTTAGCTGTATCTATGGTATTTATATCCCCTTTCTTTACATCCTCTCTCAGGAGTAATGCTGAATTATCTCTCCATTTAAATCTTCAAGTCTTAGCTAGCACTGTGAGTGGTTTTTTTGGTAACTGTTGTATTTCTGTGGCATTAACAATGCCCCTCCATAAATTCCCCTCCCTTCCCCTTAGTAAAACTTACACACAAACTCTTAAACCAGGCCATTAGTGCTTATTTCTGGTAAGCAAAAAATAATTTTTTTCAAAGAATAATTTTTTTTAATAGTAAAATACTTGTGTATTACATGAAGGAATCTTAGACTGTAATTTAGCAGTATAAATTATGTGAAATAATTTCTTTATATTGGTGGGTATTTTAATTTCTTTGGTAAAGAAAAGGTGGAGACTCAAAAATCCTGAGACAAAATGCGTGGAGGTAGAGAAGAGAGGGAGTGAATGAGTGGCAGAGCTCTTGTGAATGTGGGAGAAGAGGCTGGCAGCACTTCACATCTGAACCATGAGATGGAGTCTGCAGAGCACAGGCACATCTTTGTGCCTCTTGGGGATCCAGGTATCTTCAGTGAGACTTTGTAGATTCAGGGAGTTATTCAGAGAAATAAAGAAATGGAAGAAGACTTGATGAAGGAGGTAGCATTGAAGTGACTATTTAAACTAGACAGGAGGCAGGATTACAAAACAAATTTAATCAGTAATGTTTTTCATGCTCAGGTTCAGTGATTCCATTCCCCTGATGTAGATGCTATGTTTCCCAGAGACTGAAGGGATTTTATGAAGTTGGAGAAGCATCTATACCGTTAGAAAAGCATTTTTTTGCTTTGAGATGGGAAGAGAATCACCCCTTCCAGAAACTTCTAAAGTTTCTGTTGTAATCCCTTGATGAAAGTGGAATTAGGGCAGTTCATACTGACAGCTGTTAATCGTCTTCAAAGGATGCAAAGAGATTATTAAAAAAAACCCCCATAACCTAACATCACCTTGTGTAGTGGTAGAATGAAAAAACAAAGGCAAGGTTGATTTTTATTAGCGTATTCTAGCATTATTATATTTATGAATCTATTTTTGCAAGAGCTGTGATGAAGAAAAGGAGTCAGGCAAGCTTTAGCATGTGCTTGGCTGGCAGCAAAGCTGCTCAACTCTGGAGGTGGAGGTGAGAGGCATTTCCTTCCAGGATCTCAGTCGAAGAGCTCTGTTTTACTGCTGGTGGTCCCCATTGTGACAGCTAGATTTGGAGAAAGAGCTGTTGCAGAAGGCAAAGAGAAGTGTGAACTGTCTAGGTAATGCTAAAGCAGAAGACAAAAATAAATCTTGTTCACAAAACCTATTTGTACATTCAGATACACCACTGATAGCTGTATTTCTTCCTTTCCTGACGGTGAGCATAAGGCTAGTGAAGGCTAGACTAATTGTGCAAGTTTACAAGTTCTTTGGAAATAAAGTTACCAACAGCAAGACATAAAAGGGAGGTGCATCATTATTACTAGAAAAATAAATAATTTTCATTATTTCTTTTGAAAGCATAAATTACAAGAAACTATTCAATATGAATTGTTCAGTTAATGGCTTTCCATGCCTCATTTATGACACACTCTTGTGTAAAACTACTAAAATTATTGAAGTGCACAGTGCTGCAGGGACACATAGTTTTCTTTTAATGAGTACTCTCAACCCTAGTTGATGAGGATTTGTTCTCTAAGAAACACAGAATTAGTGTATAACAGTGTTTAAATTATTGGGCTCTGAAATATGTTCCATTGATGCCCTCATTTCATGATTAGATTGTAGATAAAACTATTGCTGAAATGCATCCACCTTAAAAGTCCGTTTCTTAGGGAATACAAAGTGGGAAGAACTCTTATGAAAGCTGGAAAAAACATACTCTTGTGTAACTGCCCATTTTGAATCCTTTTGGTGTTTATTAGGAGAATATCCATCCTGGTCATGTCAGTTGACCTCAGGCAATTAATAAGGCAATCATCACACGTTAATCCAACGGAATTCTCTGCTAATGCAGCACTAATTAATGCTCATTTGTATATTGTTAGTGTTACATGTGCCACGTTGTTGGTGGTGGAACTTTGAAGTGGCCTCTGTCAGGAGTGCGTTGGAGCCTCAGTGTCAGAGGGCTGGGTGTGATGGGCTGTGTGTCCCTGGCCCATTTGCTGTCACACTGCAGATGCTCCTTTGTGGCTGCCCATCGACAGAGGCAGCTCTCACAATGAGTTCTTCACGTACCATAGTGGTGGTGAGCAAAGAAAAGCAGCTCTGTGCCATGTGGGATTTTCACAGTTGTACACACTGCACTTCAGCTTACAGAGGAATTCTTGGCAAAGTTCTAGTAGCAAAATGTTAATTTCTTGGGGGTTCATTAAAATAACATTAATCATGAACTCTGATTATGTTCGCCTTAATTTATTCTGAAACTTTGTAACTGAAATTAATCAGATTCTATAATTAGGTAGAATAATAAAATGGAATTTGGCCTTGTTATTTTATATTAATAGAGCTATTAATTCACTCAAATGTTAGAAATTTTTGAGGAATTTAATGAGCATCAGTTTTTAGGTATGGATCATATGGTCGAACTTATACCTATTAGAGCTTCATGTGTTTCTTTCTGTGTTGAAAAGCATTTGCAATACTTTGGACAAGCAGGTTTATTGTTTGTTTTTTATTGTGATGGACTTCAGAAACCTGGGAAAACAACCATTTCTCCCTTCTGCTGAGCTGAATCTTGATTATAAAACACCCTCTTCCCCCCCGCCCCCCCGAGAAATCTCAGAGTTTCAGATAAAATCTGCACTTTGGGTGACTGAGTGGATGTTATTAATGCTCCCTGCAACTTGGCAGTGTGTCATTATTAATTATGTGATAGTCATATTTCCATGTCAAAAATGGAAACCATTCATTTCTAGCAGAACAAAGAGAAGAGGCAGCTTTTCATGTCATAGTAGGTTTACTTGCTTGCAGCAGTTGTGAATGTTACCAATTGCTGTGGCTTCAACGAAGCTGTGTTCACATTCAGAGAGGGACCAGCAAGAGGTCACGTTGGCTTGGGAAGTCCCTGACCTACAAATCATTGGGATCTGTAGGGGCTTTCCAGGAATATACAGCTGTGTGCTTGCCCCAGTCTTTAGTTCTTTGGGTTTCACCTCTCAGCTGCTGTGTGAGACAGATTATCGAGCCAGGGTTGTACCTTTGATATGACCAAGTAAAACTGTTGGTATATGCAGCATTTACTGGTAAGATTTGCCTTTAGGAGGCCCAGGCCACTGAGACCTGTGCAGAGCTCCAGAGCAAAAAGACCTTTCCCTCAAGAGAGGAGGATCAGGCTACAGGACATGAGTTAAGCTGTACCTTTTCACCTGTTCAAGAGACCATTTTTGCTAGACCAGCTGGGAACTGAATACAGCTGCTTCTGTGTGACACTGTATGTGATCATGTAATTAATTACAGTCACCGTCTTGGAGTACCTTCATTGCTAGTGAAGCAATATCCACAATTTATTATGGTTCCATTGACACTGGAATTGTGGCTTTACTTCTCAGGTCATGGTGTTGTCCTTGCACTTTTGGTTTTTTCCCCTTCACTGTTACGCTTTTTGCACAATTTCTGTTCTCATGTCCAGCATGAGGAGTGGAAATAATAAAAGATAAAACATGCCTTGGAGAGAAGGAGAGAAATTGAGAGCCTCTGAGTAAAGCAAGCCTAGTACACAGCTTCTGAGGTTGGCATTTTCCATTTGCTGTGTGCTGCCAAAAGAAGTCTGATATTTGCAATGTGTGTCTGAAAACTGTGTATTTTGTGGGGGGTTTATGTTGGTGGTAGCTCTTGGAGAATAGTTTGTACTGCGAACTTTCATAACTTTTAAATTGAAGCAGTCATGTGCATTCTTGTATAGATGGTGGTGTTAGACCGTCCTCCAGTCAGATGCTTGGGCTTGCTTTGCTAATGGGTGTTTCAGCCCTGTGCATTGCTGTACAAGCATGATCCACTGATGGATGGTGTGGATTGTTGCTTGTAGCTAGATTTATTTTTAAAATTGTCTGGGGTTTTTTATTGCTAGAGGTTATATTCTCTCTCAGTTTGTATATTGCAAGCCTAATGTCATCCCCCAGCTTTTCTTGGTAAAAAGACCTACCAGGGTATGGTGGTGTCACTTAACTGTGAGACAGAGATTGATGCCGTTGGCTACTTCTATTTCTGGTGTATGGATCTTATTGCAAAGGGAAATGATACATGAAAGTGACCCCCTGTTAAGAAATATTTGAACCCATAGACTCCTTTCTTCTTGCTAACTTAGCTAGAAGGCTGAGGCTTTATTGGCGATAGTGTTTTGGTTTATCCCCAGAATGATAGCATTTACTGTTTCTGTGCAGTTCAAATCAGAGCACAGCTGGCAACAATCTGTTGGCAGGCAGGTGTACACATGCTAACATAAAAGTTTAGGAGCAAGTCCTTGTTTGGGTTAGCCTAACCTAGGTTTTTTCATGAGGTTTTTTAGAGAAGGTACCTACCTGCCATCTAGCTTTCTTGAAGACATCCATCTTGTTGAGAATAACAAGTTTTGGGCTGATGTAGTCCATTGGAAAAAAAAAAAAAAGATATCCACTTAATATTTACAGAAAGCTGTGTTTTAACAGTCTGGGATTGGGGTGACTGTGCATCCCCTGCTGCCTGGGGCCCTGGGATGCAGTATCCATCTTGCAGAGCACTGGAGTGGCCTGCTGGGGTTACAAAGATCCTGGCATTTCAGATGCCTGGGAAGTGCTTGTGAGAGCGTGAGGAGTCTGTGAAGCGCTAGTTCTGTGACTCTGCTTCTACCATTTGTCCTGTGATATGTGGGTCTGCAGCTGGGAGTCTGATTCATTATGGAGGAAAAGAAAAGGAGAAATGTTGGTGCATATGTGAATGTTGACCCAGTTGTGCCTCTTTAGCATACATCAGAAATGTTTTGTCTCTTGGCATAAGAAAATGTTTTCTTGTGTTGCCTAGTCTAAACTCACTGGTGTCCAACATTGGGAATGCTCATGGCCTACAGTTCTCCATTAATTAGCAATACATGGAGCTTTTGAAGAGCTGGGCATTTTGAGTAGCTCCATCAGTGCCAGGACCTTGTTCACACACCACAAATACTTGAAGGCAGTGGGTCAAAGTGCAGAATAGGAAGGACAGAGCAAGAACAACTGAAATGTCCTTTTGGGAGGGCGGTATTTGCTCCTTACAGCTCAGGCCTGCTCCAATTGCCAGAATGCCAAAACATTAAACCTCCAAACCAGCTGTGGAGTGCTTCATGTCACTTCTTCCTGCAGCCCGAAAGTCCCTGGGCTCCAGAGTGACTCCTGCATGTTTGTTTGCAGTGGATAATTAGCAGAATGTATTTTCACACTGCAGGTAAGAGAATTCCAGCACTGTGGAAGGTGACCACAGATTCAAGAAATGTGGAACTGAAGTGGGGAGGTTAAGAGGAGTCTTGGAAAGACAGTGTTTTGAAGAGGAAAAAATTTATGCCAAATATGTTACAAAAGCTGAGTGCTAAATAAATTTGCAATACAATGTATTCTGTCTTGACACTTTGTTTCCACTTGACAGGTACTGAATGCAGATTAATTTGGTACCAATTTTTGAAGCTCTTTTTCACTCTATTCACTTTGTTTTGTACAGTTGCCCTGTAATTTTATATTTCAGTCTTCTGCTTTGAAGCTACATGAAAATATGGTGGGATAAACATCCAGAAAAATAGATTTGTGGTTATATAATTTCTCTTTATTATAAAAAAGTTGCTTCACCATATGAAACTTTTTTCTCCTATGTTTTGGAAGGCTCGTGTTCCCATTTTGTTTTTCACCGAGTCAGCATGATATAATGTCTTTCTAGTTTCTGTAATCTTTCAGGATTACAACATGAGGGTAGTGGTATAAAAAGTTACTCTCATACAGTATTGAGAAGTCTTGAAGATTTAAAACCGAAGAATGGGATATAAGAATGCTTCAATCGAGATATTAAATGACAGACAAATAAGCAATGTAGTAATCATTAAAGACTTAATACTACATTAAATTTTTTAAATTTAAAGTTTTGGGTTTTTTTTCTTTGTTTGCTTTCTCATAATGTTACAGGACTATAAACTTTTACCATTTGTTCTGAATTATTACATTTTTCAGCAAACAGCTGGTTTTTTGAGTAATATTTTGCATTCTAGGAGTAGTACAAGGGCTTGTTTCTGTTGCCACTCCTATCAGCAGTTGCCTGTGACAAAAGTAGATTTTGGACCCCTTTGTCTTTAAGCAGAAATATCAATGCCTGATTTGGCAGACTCTCACAGCAGATTTTGTAGCTGCCTGTTGAAGTCTCCTGTCCATATTGTCTTGCAGAACAGTGAGACTTAATGAAATATCATCAGCCTTGGCTAACAGTTGCATAAACAAGCTTTGTTGTTCAAAATCAGGCTGTATTTCAAGGCAACAGGTAAGTTTGAGGAGAATTAATTTTTTTTTTTATTATTTTAAATTTTCGTTTCTAGGAAAACTTGGCTGTATATTTCAAGAGTTTCTTAGAAGTTTGAATAGTTAAACCCTCCCTCTGGAAGCCGTAGATAAAATTCTACACATTAAACACGATAAAAATGGTGCATATTCTGCAAAGGACAGAATTTTAGATTAAAGTTTTCTGGGCACAAAAGCAGTAACAAAATGATCCCTACAAAACAGAGTAACTTAATAACACAAGAAATAACTTTTGTTAATTTGAAGCTTTAGAAACGGAAGCTTGTAAAGTAAGATGTAATTAAATTATGGTACTGTACATACCAGTTGTTCTTGGTAATTGAAACTTTACAATATGAAAAATACATTACATCTGTACAGTTTATACAGGTAGGTAGGATGAGTTTTGAAAAAGATTCACTTTAAGGGTCATACTCTGAAGTCAAAAAATACTACACAACTGAACTAATTACAAATTGTAGACTCGAAACAATTAATCTTTGTGATTCGCTTTTAATTTGAACAGGGATCCTAGAATCCATAGAATCAGGTCTTCTCTCCGGTGTCCAGAAGGTTACATGGGATTTGGTTGCAGCCCCCGCTAGAGGCCAGCCCCGCCAGAGCACCCCCCTAAGGCAGCGGCTGGCTGTGCTCCTTGATCCGCGCCGCCGTGGTGATTGTGCTCAGGTCCAGCTCGGGCTCCAGGTGCGCATCCACCGCCTCCTCCTGGCTGCTCGACTCGTAGGGCTTGTGAGCCAGCAGGTCGTGGTGCACTCCGCAGTAGCTCAGCGTGGGCTGGTCGTAGGCCAGAAACGTGGACACGTTCATGGACAGGGGGATCTAGGGCAAAAACAGAGGTGAAACCAGCCACTCACCAAAAGACCTCATCAAATGGTACTTGTGTGAATTGGATGCTGAAAAACCAGACTGACTGTCTGCTCTCTCTGGCCCTCTACCCACTCCTCTCCACCCAAACCCTGGTCTTCACCACGGGGTTTTAAACCTGACCGCTGCCACCTTTGCTCTTGAGGCCCAGGGCTTAAGGTGTGATTAAACTTGAATTATCTTTAAAATGTAATTAGCTATAATCACTCAACTATAATCACTGTGTCAGGGAGTATTTCAAATGCAACGTAAATGCCTTTTCAAGTGCAAGCGGCTTGAATATGTCAATGGGTGTGATACCTTTGGTCTGCTTGGAAATGCAGATGAGAGGGTTCCTGCTGTTGAAGTGTTTGGGGAAGGAGACCTCAATCCTCATGGCGCTGTAACTAAACAGTGTAACAGATGTTACTGAACATCCCTACTTGTATCTCCTCCTTTGCAGTTTTCCTTCCTGTTTTCCTTCCTAGTGGGATGTGTCTCAGTAAAAGTTTTAGCTATGTAGAACCTCATGTTCTTTGAAATTAAAAAAAAAAAAATCAAATAATATCACAGCAATTGTAACGATAATTCTCATCTTTGACAGCAATTCTGGAGTAAAACCCACTACACTAATTACTAGTGATATATGAGCTTCCTATTGTTTGGAGTTCAGGTTCAGATGAGCATCAAAAAGCCCCAGCTAATCTTAGATTTACACTTCAGAAGCCTTCAAATTGCACTTTCTAGTCAAGGAAGCATTTGTTCTGCGAGCTGAATTTTGTTGCATAGTATTAAATTTCTGTACAGTGAGGGGGGAGTTCCAGCAACCCTCTGTCTTGTCAGTCAGAAAGTTTAAACTCCACTTACTTTACGTAGAAAGTGTAGCTAAAGTTTGTAATTACAAAACTGTATGGAAAACCAGAATTTAAAAAAAATAATTCCCTTCAGTCCTGAAAAGAATGTAGTCCAGTGCTTGGAATCTTGGGTTGTTTCTTTTTTCATTTCTCTTTTCATCATAATTGTCAGTTGAAAAGTTACCACTGACTAAAAAGAAAGCTGCTTTCTTTTCTTTTTCTTAAAAAAAAAAAAAA
>VZRL01007031.1:1194628-1267691 GCA_013397895.1 Origma solitaria
AAAAAAAAAAAAAAAAAAAAAAAAAAGTCAGATAATTTGGTTCTGGTCCCTGTGTAGCAATTACAGGGATCTGCAGGAAATAGGTTATTTGCTCCAGCCTGCAGAAGTGTATTTACTTCTAAACAGATGTGAACTGGCTGGGGAGGGGAACACTCATAGCTCCAGATGAAAATCTCAGCAGTCAGCAGAGGTGGGAAAGGTTCTGGCAAAGGCCTGCAGTGTTTATTAAGCTTGTGGTGTTGTGCCTGTGTTCTTATCTGATTACTTGACCTGGCTGGGCTCTCATAAGACACAGAATTGCAATTTTTTTCTGAAAGCATTGTATTTAGAATCAGAGACAATATATTCAGCCTAAGGATTTTGGTGTTCTGTCCAATTTCGTGGACATGGGGTGTTCAAACCTCTTGGGGGGATTTCAAGACTCAGCCACAGAATCCTGAAAATAAAAACTTGGAAAATCAAGGCACAAGGGGACAGCCACAGATCTGGAGTGGCTTGAGAATATAGTCATGGGAAATTACGATAGGGCAATGGAATTTTATCTCTGGAGTTGACAGAAATAAAGAGCTGAAAAACAGATGATCATGAAAAGGAGGGATGAAAATAAGTAAACCACACTGAAAGAGGAGAATAAAATGAGCTGAAGGATGGAAGCAATAGAAGTGATGGAGCTGTGAAGTGTCATTCTGAAAATGTGCAGAATTACAGTGTAATGACAGTGTCACATTCAGCATAGGCATGGGGATGTGGTATATCAGCATGTGGTCAACACAGGAGAATTTGATCTATTTCATATACAAGTCTAGCTGTTGTCTTCAATAAAAAAGGAGCAAGCCCTTATAATACATACCAGGGAATTATACAGCTTTTACGGACATGAATCAAAATGAAATGCTTTATTCGTGACCATGGGAAGATTCCTGTTATTTCAAATGAACCTCAAAACAAACCTGATACTTCACCATTCATTAGTGTGTGACCTTTTTCTTCTTACAGAGTCTCAGGACAGAGCTATAAGAAGATTTTGTACTTATGTCTACATCTCTTGCCTCTGTACCCCTGCATTTAAGTTCTTTCTGTGAATTAGGCAGATCTTGCATGTCACAAGTCCCTTAATTTCTCTCTAGAATGCCCTAGAGCTGTCTGATAGGCAGTTATGAAAAGAGATTTCCTATCTGATTATCATCTTGTCCCTTTTCTTTCATTGTCTGCTTCTTTGAGCACTTATTTACTTAAAACTGCTGTGCTGTGAAACATGGCAGATAATTAAGCTGTTGTTAAAGGAATAGATAAATCTGTTACAGCCAATTTGTGATGGTCATGGATTTTGAGTTCAGATCCTTCTGGCTCCTCTACCAAGAAGTGATTCAGCTGTGGGGGTAAAGTTACCGAAGTTACTTTTTGTTGTTGTTTGCATACACTGTGAGGAGACCGCGCTGTAAGGCAGCAAGAGCCTCAGATTGCATTGCTGTCCCTTGAAAGTGCTGACAAAGGATGGCTGCAGAAATCACTGGTCACTTTTAAAGACCTTAGTTTTCCTTCAAATTTCTCAGTTCTTAGGTGGTTGTTCTTTTGTGTCTATGTATTGCAGCCTTTCCCAGTCCAAATTCCAAAGGCCTGGTAAAGGGCACTGTGTTGTTAGATCAGCTGGTGAGAACTTCGGCATGAAGTGTCACAAGGACAGCTATCAACTCCACCAGTTTCCCTTGTCAGTGGCACGGAGGAGTTGAATGCAAAGGGAAAGATGTTCTCAGGCTTTTTCCTGCTTCTCTCTCACTCACATTCTACTCAGTTCAGGCTGTAATTTAAAACCTACCAGAAGTGTAAGTAGCAAGAATAGCTTTCATTGAACAGCAAAATCGTTCTTCACACAAATGTTAATGCCCTCTTGGTGAGGGAGAACTGTGTTTTCTATTCAAAGGGCACACCTGTCCAGATGTTGTATGAAATTTCAACATTCAGGAACTCCTGCTTTTCTTCTGCTCCACAGTAGTGGAATGTTTTGTGTGCTCTGCTTGGCTTTGGCAGTTTTGATACTCCAACATATTCATTTCTGGTTACCTTTGGGGCCCCACATCGTGAGAAATAATGCAACTGAATCCAAACAGGTGTTTTGTGCCTGACCTTTTCTGCTGTGTCAGACTAAAATGCACATTCCTCTCAGAGAAAGACCAGAGTGAGGGAGCAAAGGGCAGGTGAGAAACCTGAAGGCCTTTAAGTCTTTTAAACCATCGCTTGGGACATTCTCAATGTGAGGACCCATTGTCTCCATGGCAATACAAGAACCAAAAAAACCTGTTACTAAAGTAGCTACTGTTTCTAGATGTCAGTTGTTTTAGTGGCTGAATGCCCTAGGCTTGTATTGATACTAAAAAAGAAAAGTCTTTACTAAGTGCATGATTAGAATTATAGTTCATCAGTAATAGGAATATTATGTGTTCAGTGTTCAGTGTGAATTTCTAGTAATTTGTGATGCAGCACATTCCCTGGGAAAAGAGGGTGGTGTTAAAAAGTAAAAACCACCTTGAAAAACACAGGCCAGAACTTCTGAAGCTTTGCTTTGAATGTTGGACACCTGAACAGTAAACTGATATGTTCTAAGGGTTGGAAGAGAGTACAGAGAGCATTCAGCCACTGATAGGTTCATTGGGAAAACCAGGCTTTTCTTTTCTTTTACCTTAGTTATGTCAGTGTAGATTTGATATTTTAAAGTAGAAGGAATCGAAAAAATTTTTTCAACAATTTGCATATACTGATTTTGACAGTCACCTTTACCAGGTTTTGAAATGCCAGAGTGAACAGCTGCTAACAGCTACTAAGCCCTTTATTTTTAATTTTAAGATGGTAAGGAAGAGGAGAAAGCAGAAAGGAGAAGGTTTTGTATTTCACTGATTCAGTTTGTTTGGGTTCAGGCTCAGACATAACGAGCTGTGGTTTCCTAGTTGGTGGACGTTTTGTCTTGCACGTTGTTACTTTTCCTAAAATTTGAACAGGGTGATATTTACTTAAGATCTTTCCTTCCTGTGAAGAATGTGACATTTGTAAAATGAGAACAACTTGTGTCTTGATTAGCTCTAATTGCTTGTTTGGCTCTGAATGCAGTATGTGTTACATTTTTTCAGTTAGACCCTTATAGCTTGCTAATAATATTAGAAAAATGAACAAGTTATAAATACTCTTCTGTGTGACAAAGTGTAAATTCTCCTCTGCTTTTTTTTTTTTTTAATTGTATCTATTTGTGTGGATTCCTATGGTTGGGTGGCTTTTTATTTGTTAGTTGGTTTGGATTTTGTTCTGCGTTGTTTTGTTTTTAACTTGAACAACTACAGTTTTGGATTTTTGGTTTTTTTTAATACCAGTCCTTCAAGTTCTAATGTAGTAAAGTGAATTAGGGAAGTAGGTATGAGAGTGTGTGACAGTAAAAAGAAATCCTTTCAGTTGATGCATTGCTTGAAATATGCTTCAGAATATGTAATAGTGAAGTGTACATTATCCTAAAATAGCTCTAAAATGTTATTACAATGAGATTTGTGTCTAACTGAGCACTAGCCTTCTTAGGCTTATTTGTTTTTAATTTGTATGCAAAACTTGGTGTTTATTAGACTCTGAAGGCATAATTACTGAGGTATCATTTAAAAACAACATTGCTGAACTTTGTGTGACTAAAAGTAAATCAACACAGATAAAGTTTTTACTGTAGATGCTGGATAAATAAATGATAACTCAAATCCAAGTATTGCCTAGCAAGCATTCGTTGCATATAGAAAAAGGGAGCTATCTTTGGTCTTGGTAAATTTTGTTGTAACTGGGAGAACCTAACCTTCGTACTGTATCTTAGTTATAATTCTCTGTTTAGCAATTAATTCTCTTAAAATCTGAGGGAATTGCATGAATAAAAGCACATTACAAACCAACCCTTTGAAAAGTGACCAACGTATTGTAAAGATGTCTCAGAGAATGTGTTTGTAAGCCACACACGTGTAGGTAACGTGTGTATATTGTACATGCACACTTGCTAAGTCCTTGGACAAGCCCTGGAAGAGGTCACTGCACCTCCTTCCACCACTTGCCTTCTCCTCTGAAAGTTCTGGAATGCTAAGAGGGAAACAAGACCTTACTGGTGTGTGCAGTAGGGAAGGGAGAAGAATGAAAGCAACCAATGAAATGAATTTGATTTGTGGTACAGATTTGTTTGGAGGTCTGTCTCCCTTAAATGAAAACCTCTTGTGTATCCTGAAGTAGAAGAAACCATGACTTAAAATTCAGAAAAACTTGTCCAAGGCAGGCTTAGTTAAACGTCAGAGTGCCTTGCTCAGTCAAAGAGCCTGGGGCCTGGTCATGCTGCAAGTCTTCCAGAAACCTAAGGAAGGCTTTGTGTTTTGGAGAGCTCTGTGGTGACCATGGTAATCAGTGTTTTTTCTTATAATGAACAAAACCCACTGAAGGCTGGCTCTGTACAATATTTAATCAGTTATGGTACTGACTGCAGTTATTTTTACAGATTTTTATTAATTGTTCCTCTTTTGGTTGATAGTTGAACTTTCCGGGCCATCGGTGGGCTCTAAGTAGAATTTTTTTTATTCCTCGGAGGATGGATTCTCATACTTTGGGTAGGCTTCCATAGAGTGCCATTAATATGATCCTATTTTCTTCTCTAATTATTTTAATGTAACAAACAATTTTAATATCCCCTAAGCACTGTAACAGGCAATCTCATTACTTTTCATCAGGCTTGTTTACAGAGAAATAAAACAGCAGTAAAATAAACAACACTGAATGAACCAGAAGGTGAAGTATTACCTACTTGAGTATTCAGAACCGCAGATCATGAGCTTACCTTAAGAAAATGAAGGTATATTTATTGATACAATCTTTAGCTTTTTCTTTACTTTTCACTGTGTGAACAGTTGGGGAATTTTTATAGTTTGTGTATCTAACTGTGAAGGCTAAGTTGTAAATTTAGTGAAAGTTGAAGTTATTAAAACCCCAGTAAGAGGGGGTTTAGAAAATATCATGGAACTTGATAATCTGATGGTGTTTACATCTTCGTTTTTACACTTTGCCTTTTCTCTCTCTTATCTTCCAAATCTTAACCTTTCTTACTTCCTTTGTTTTATAGTTTTCCCTCTACTTCTGTCATTAAGAGGAAGCATCCTTCTTATTATTGACCATATTAATAATTTGTGCAACCTTTCCATCTTCCAGTTAAATTGTTGTTGGCTGTCATTAGTCCATTATCTCATTCGCCTTTGCTTTTTTTTTGCATTCTGCACTATCTCTTTGGCTGCTTTTCACTGAGATGTCCTAATGCTCTCTTCCCTTAAGTGCTATTACTCCAAATAGGCTTTCTTGACTCTAGGAGAGGATACAGGATAGCCTGGTGGTGCTGACACAAACAGTGAAACCACACTGTGCAGTTCTACGTTTGGAGTATTATTTGTCAGCCCTTGGTTCTTAACCTGTTCTGCTGCTGCACGGACTGTGAGTGCAGTTCCATGGTGCGCAAAGGGATCCTGCCAAGGGTTGTGTGCAGCTGGGACTTGCCTGATGCAATGAGCTGATGGCACGTGCATGTAGTGTTTGGATAAATTGGACTTCTGTGGGGTATCATAAGTCAGGGCCACAAGATTTACAGATCTGAATGGAAAAGGTCTTGTACTATGTCTGTGAGCAAGGAGGAGGCCTCATTTATTCTGCTAGTTTGTTTTTCCCCAAAATTTAGTGTGTAGAAACCATGTTGAAGACAAACTATGTATTTCATTTGAATTCTGTGTTACAGATAGTTTGAGATTAAAATGGGGTATCAATTAATAAAACCCACAAAAACCAACCAAAAGCTGATGTTTTCAATGTTCTCTTCCTGATATTTCTGGAGGACAGGTTTTCCAGTCACATCTGTAGCTGACAGAAGCCTGTCCACAGTGCTGTGGTAACTGAAGCCATGACTGCCTCAGCGGAGGTGCACTGGCAAAGCCCTTCCTGCAGATGCAGCCATGCTTAATTTTATTAGCTTGGCATGTGTCCGGCAGGATGTTCTTCAGCTGGTGCAGGGAGCCTGCAGTCACATTGTTCTGCTGCTATTACAGCACTCCCAGCTGACTGCCAGGGAATTTGAGGCGTTCAGTGGTCAGTGATACAGTATCAGAGATATTCCTATGTAATCTCAAGTCCTAGGAGCCTTAGGAAGTGTGTAGGAAGGGTTTAAAAAGGATGTTTAAACCCCCCGTACCTCACCTTCCCCTTGTCTGGTACCTCTCTGTCCTGCTGCATTTTGTGGTGCCGTGCTGAGCCCAAGCACACCTCGAGGTATCTGGCATGTGTGGCTCATTTAAAGTGTATCATCCAAGTGCCTCTTTGGCCGTAGGAAACGGCTCCTGAAGAGTGAGGATGTTAATTGTGGGGTTTTCATTTCAGTCCCAGGCGTGTTGCAATAGAAATTCCTCTTTACATTTCAAACAATTTGTTTCCATGGAGTTGTGTCATTTTGTGCATAGTGTTCTCAAACAAATTATTTAAATATCTAACATTCACAGCCTGCATCAGCCTAAAATATGAGTAATATTATTCCAATGACTAATCCAGGCATACCTGTCAGAGATGGAAAGCTTATACTGAGACTGCTTTAATCCATTTGCTGATTTTTATGGTCTCAAAGTCCCCTCAAGTACCTGACTCAAATCCAAATGTGCCCCACATGCTGAGTTTTGCATGTAGATCTTTAAATTAGTTGAAGGATACAGGCAGATTCCCTTGGGATTTAATAATTTGTGAAAACGAAAATGGTTTGTTTATTGCAGGAAGTGTTTTATATTTGAAGTCTATTTTGCACTGCATAATGCAGCTGTTCTCATTGAAAATGTAATATATGCTGCACAGAATTCCAGGTTTTCTTTTCCCATCCTTCCTTCCTTTGTTCTGTGAGGGGGGTTTGTGTTGCTCAAAGAGGAGTGATTGATAATATATCTATTCAAAGAATAATTAAAATAGGCAAAAACCCAATTCTCCATATAGCTACCATTGCATGTTAGTTGAATAACCAGCATATTGATATTTTCTAATTGTTGGAACAAGAGCATTTTCATATATCCAAAAAACCCTTTTGAATTATGCCAAAATGCTGCTGCAGTTTTGGCAGAGGCTCTCCTGGAATCAAGTCCTCATTTTTTGTTAGGGGTAGGAGAATTGACATGTTCACCTAGAGAAAAGAGACTTCCTAATGGATATTGGGAGAAACAACCCAAAACATAGAAGAAAAGTCAAATTTCTAACTGAACATTTAAAAAAAAATAGAGATTAATATATCTAAAAGAAAATTGAAATTTGCCTTGAATGGTTAAATAAAGTACTGCTTTATCAGACAGGGTTCTTGGACTTTACCATAAAATGAACAGTGTTCGTTTCGTTTATTTCTGCAGAATATTATAATTTCATAATACTCTCCTGAGTGAAATATTTCCGATTCCATTACTGAATAGGCTCTGTGTAATTAAGTAAATTAAAGTAAGATGTTTGTTAAAAATTGAATGATATTATAAGAGAAGACTAATACCAGATGCAGCTTGAAAAGCAAGAGCAGGGCTTAATATAATTTATAAATTTAATGGGTGGGGAAGATGGGATATATTGATCCTTCAGTTCTCAATAAAAGTTCTTGGTTACTGTGAATACTTGACTGATAAAAAATTGTTATTTTCTGATGTGACAGAAGTGATAATGGAGTGTTTCTTTTCCTTAACCATCACATCCTGTACGTATGTTGTTTGATATTTATGCTAATGAGACGTTTTCTTTTTCCAATTTATTTCCATCTTTGAGTGACCTTCATGTTGTATTTTATCACTGTGTAATTCAAGAGAGAAAAATCTGTTCTATTCCCAAGCAGTATATCAGTATATGCCAGATTTCTTTTATTTCTAAGGTGTATTAATACTTGCACTTGTTTAAAATATTTCTATCATGCACATCAGTTGCACTGCTGCTGTGACATTTGTGTGGCACTCAGGCTGGATGTTTGTGTATTGAATTGTCCAAAACGAAACAATTCTTCAATTTAGGACTACAGTTTTTCCAGGGCACAAAAGCATTACTTGGCCTATTTAATATTAACTCTTCTAAAATCCAGGCCGAACATTCCAAATATGAAGTGACAGTTTGTTGATAGCCAGGCTGTCCTTTTCACTCTTAAATGCTGCACAAATTAGTTACTTTGGCAGAGTTTCAGAAAAATTATAGTAAACAAGGGAGCAGAGGCAATACACTGTGTCAGAGTTAGAGGTGTTCAGACAAGGGACCGAAGCTGGGCAGAGCAGTTTTAGAAGATAAAAACAATCCTGTAACAGTTGTCCTAAAGCTTTTTGGCTGGTTAAAGGTGATCTTATTGCTGATTTGCTGGTCCTGCATGGGGCCTGGGTTTCGGGGGTTTCGCTGTGCAGTGCCTGGTGCTTAGCCCCGAGCTCCCCGAGCCGGGAGAGGCTGCGCTCCCTGTGCGCAGCTCCCTCCCTCCCGCACCGCCTCGGAGCGCAGCGCTGGGACAGGGCTGACGGAAAAACAGCCTCTCTGGCTCTCTCTGGCCTACCCTAAATCTTCCTGGTTTTTGTGACAAGAGGATCTTAAAGCCCTGTTCTCCTCACCACTTGGTGCCAGTGGTGTTCCTTTCAGATTTGTACAGGTCAAGCAACCCTCGAATGGTGAGGGAAATGAAGACTGGTTGGGGTATTTCCTTAGAGCCAGCCAGTTACACTCAGTCACTTTGGTCTTTGCTAGTACCAGGCTTGCAAATATGTTTATTTTTTTTACTTTAACTGTGGCAAGAGCCATCACCAGCCCTTGCTGCATGGCTGTTTTGGTCAGCATGTTCCCTTCAGGTCAAAATGGGGTCATGTTGCTGTACAATAAAAGGAGCAGCTTGTAGTATTTTTGGTACTGTGAGTAGGTGGAGGATGGTTCTCTTTGTGTAACCTGAAATATTAAACAGTATTAAACTTCCCCCATGTCCACCAGCAGCCCAGCAGGGCTTTAGAGAACACACCAAATGGGTGATGAGCAGCACTGCCAGCGCTTCTAACAGCTCCGGTCTGGGAAAAAAGAGTGGAGTCTGAATAGTTCTGAGGCAAATGACAATAGTACAGAAAATGTAATAAATACATTCAGGTTATGTAATTCTATATGGAAACTTCTCCAGAATTTACAAGAGAGCATGCGTTTCTGTTCAGAGGGCGTATTTGCTCTGTGAACAAGTGCGGGAGTTGTGTGGAAAACAGGACGAGCTTGGAGGGCTCAAGAGCTGGGCCCAGCTGTGAGCAAGGACAAGGTCATGCAGGTGCACTGGATGTTCCTCGGTGTGCTTGGCCTGCGCTGCTATTTCCTGACTGCGGGTGCAAGGTGGGGAACACTGTGCTGCTAATAAAGGATTTCCCTCTGTGTTTGAGAACAGTAAGATTATGTGTGAGCCACCCGTGTTAATTGGTTCTGTGCATGTTAAAGATAATTAAAGTGCTGCTTTGCAAAATGAGGAGAAATTTACATTCTGAGGCCTTGTGCTCAACCTGTACTGGCTCTAGGCAGATCCCGATGGTAGAACATGAACTTCCACTTAGATAGAAATTCAAGAATCTGAGGGATGTTGGCTTGAATTAGGTTGGAAAAAAGCAATTAAGGGCTTTTGACATTTTTGACAGCACTGGAGTTATTTTCATTTTGAATTAGAATATTTTGTTCTAACTGGATTTTGTTGCATGCTGTCTTAGTAATTAAACCTTCAACAATACGGATTATCAAAATTGATTTTTTAAATGTTGATAAAAGCTGTGAAATGGCAATAGTGTATTAAAATAATAATGAGAACATTGTAGTCTAATCCAAATGTTCCAGAATCTTTAGTGAGATATTTTGTATATATTTTTTTTCTTTTTAAAATTAATTTAATCAATTGCCATTTTCTCTTGCAAAAATCCATCCATGTGTTTTTGACCAGTTCTGAGTACCTTGAGAACAATTTCAAGGATCAGTTCCTTTCCTCAGGCCAGACCATGCCATTAGCAGGATGATATTCACAAAGTGCTATCGCATCTTGTCTGAGACATCAAACATGTACAAAAAAGGCAATCTAGCAACAATAGATGGAGTTACTAACAGTGCCAGTGCAATACTTAGTGGCTGTTACTAATTAAATGACTTAATTACTTTGTCATGACAGAATGTAGATAATCACTATGTCAGTTGTTCTTTATCATGTGGCTGCTTGGGCAGGTCAGTGTCTGGTGTGTGTCATGCATCAGGATGTGGCCTGGACTCCTTTTTTTTCTTTCCATTTCCTTAGGCATTTCTGCAATCTCTCAGAATAGAGCAATAAAATAACAGGTGCAGACTTTGACTTGCCCCATATGCAGGGCTCTGATGGCACCTGTACAGTGTTGGAGTTTCAAGGCAAAAGTTGTTCTGAGTTGTTGCTCAGCTCATTGTGACTCTGCAGTCGTAAATTGCTGTTTTAATGTTTGGTAGGCACAAAGCACCAAAAGGTCAGTACAAGTCACAGCTCTGGAGGGCTGCTCTCTGCACAGGATTGCTGGCCAAGGAACAGTCACAGCTTATTCACACATTGCTGGGCTGGGCCCACAGCTCCACAGCTTTTGTCTGGGAGGGAAGAGCAGGATTCCTCCATCTGGTGAACCACCATGGAGTGCTCTTGTGGCCCTACCGTCCTGGCTGAGACAAGATCCTTCTGAAGAGCTGCCTTTCAATCAGGACATGCTGGCGTGCATTTGGCTGCTCCCTGGGAAAGTGCTGCCTGTTCACAGTGCTGTTTACACACTGGAACCCTGCAGGAATGGCAGGCAGGTGTTTGCCTACAGCACTGCTTCCCTGTGCTGACAGCATTTCATCCAGCAAGGCTGAGCACAGCTCCAGCAGAGGGACTGCATGAGCCAAGGTCTTTGGAGAGACACAGAATTGTCTTAGGTAACTTTATCTCTTACAAACCCCCCTCTAAAGCCATTTTCTTTGAAACCCCTTGTGTAAAACTTTCTTTACAAGAACTTGCATGAGAATGACTAGAGCATAATTAATTTCTAGTACAGCTTTTTCAAAATCAGGGTTTGCGTGGTTTAATATGCAAAACAGGTGGGCTGAAAATCTGACCAAATTTTACAATCAGATGCCAAACATAGGTCACATCTAATTTACAAGCCTAATTTTTAAATATTTAGGGAGAAGTTCTTCCGGGCAATTTTTAAAATAAGAAAAAAATATTTTATATAATTCTACGTGACTGAGATGTTTTCTGCCTTTTAAAAGAATAGTTTGCTATTTATTATTTTGTTCTTCTAGTCATGCGCTTTGCACATTAAAAATAGATGAACAGAGAACTATTCAGCTGAGCTACCCGAAGACGCAGGTGGCTGGTACAGAAATCTGCCAATATGTCTCAAATCCATATTGGAAAATTCCTTATGAAAGACTATTTACCCCAAAGCTGATGAAGTTAACTGGAATGGGTCACGTTTGTTTTCTTGCAATGGATTTTACAGTTGTACAGAAAAAAATTCTCCGACCTCATGAACATTAGCAACACATTTTATAACTCCTATTTTATTTTACGAGCACAAGGGTTTATACAAGGGAAGCTTATGAAGATTTCAGCGCTGTTCAGTTCTGCCCATTATGCGCTGATTCTGTGGCACTGCTCCTGAGTCAGGCAGCTGCCTCTGGTCACCCAGAAGTTTATGAGTAGGCTGTGCCTCTGCAGGGGCTTTGTGTCCCAGCCACACAGGCTGGGCCTCACTGGGAGTTTGCCTTCCACAAAGTTTTTGACTGTGTCTGCACTCAGCACCTGGCATTGATAGGAAGTGGCTCTGGGGGAGGCCAAGTGCTGCCCAGAAGAGATTGCTTTTTCCCAGGATTATTTGAGGACTCGGTGGAAACTTGGAGGTTGGCACTATGTTGGTAGAGAAAGGTGATAAAATAATTATTTGAGTATCATGATTTAGGAAAGACACAGCCAAATTACTGATTGTTGAAGCACTTATTTCACTTCTATGAATTTCTGTAGTAAGTGAAGGCTGGCTTGAGAAGGAAGTTACTTTAAAGCAAATTGGTGTGTAGATTGATTAATGCTGCAGTGATTGCCCCAGAAAATGCTCTTGCTCTGCTGTCAGCACAAAGTAATCCTTTGTAGTTTTCCTGCCAGTTAAGCTAGTACCTTGCATTTTCTCTGTCAGTGATTTTACCGTTCCCTAAGGTGTCAAAGACAGGTCAGAGCTGAGGATGGTGTTCCTGGCAGTGCAGTGGAATGCACGGCTTGGACTCGTGGATATCAGAGAGCACTGTGCAAAGGCTCTCTGTGCAAGGAAGTCGATCCCTTGGCCTGCAGAGCAATGCAAGGGCTCCGAGGGAGCTCCTGCACTGCAGCCTGTGGTGTGGAGCTGCTGCCTCAGGTCCCAATGCTCACACAAGGTCTGTGTGCCGGGGTGACACTGCCAGCCCACTGCCTTTGCTCAGGAGCAAGCTCAGGCAGGCTTGGATTTACTTTCTCTGTGTTTTGCAGTGCAGATTTACCTCCATTGTCTTTCAAAAATCTAGTAACAGTGATAGTTGAAAGTTGGCTTATACAGAAATAATAACTGGTGGTTTGAAAGAAAGTAAAATGATGAAGAACACTATATTCAGAGTTAACCCTTGTCTTGATGTTGCTGAGAAAAGGGATGGAAAGAATTATCTTATGAACTACTTCTGTGGTGACAAGGTGGCAACTTGAGAAGGGTGCAGCAAGGAAAGTAGAAATAACTAATTCTAAGCTCGGGTTGTATCTGTAAGATAAAACCACTTAGCATCCTAGATAGCCAGCTTTTTTAGCACATGCCATCATTCACTTTCTGGAGTAAATGTAAAAATTTCAGTAGAGCTTTCAAAACACTCTAATAAATTCTTTTTCTGAGAAGTAGTTATGTGCTTTGAATAAATAACACACTTGGTCTTTTTTTGTTTAAAAAGAAAAGCTTTAACAAGCAAAAATGAGGAGAGTAAAAGTTGTTTGCCATTCAGAGAAGCTAATGCAATTGCTTGGGCTGATGATTTGCATTGAATTGTTGATAGGTTAATTTCTTCTTCATTAGCAAATTATCTTTTATTCTTTAAGAATAATACGTACAGCCTGATGGATTTTTGGTTTCTGAGATTCTTTTTCTGTTTTTATTCAATTAGTAGTATGTGGTGTTTTTACACATGTGGTTGACTAAAAGATGAGGAGAGGCAAACAAAAAGTCCTGAAAGCATTCTAGGCTCAGTCCTTGATCTACCTGTTCTTTCTGTTCCTTTCCACTCCTGGAGATGTTTGAGCAACATGTGCTGCTGTTCTGTATCACCTCCTGGCTTCCCTGCAGCAAGCACAGTCTCTAGACTGCAGGATTTTTCCTGCACCTGACCACTAGCTTGTTACCCACGCTGCATTTCCTGTGCCTCCTGCACTGGCACTGCTGTGCTGCCCCAGCTCTGGGGGACATTGAGCTGATGCCCCCAGCCCAGGAGTAAAGCCTGTGGGAGCTGTGCAGAGACAGCAGGGCAAGGGCAGGGAAATCTTTAGGTCCTGCAGCTCGTTTGGATCAATTAAGGAAGAGAAAGAAATTGCAGCTCAGCCAAAAGATGAGAAGCATGATGATATTGCTGGGACAGGACCTCCACTGAAAAGCAGCACAAGTGCACATGTTGTGAGAGGGTTTAAAAAAGCTAAGCTTGTCCAGCTGTGCGATTGGAAAAATTGAATGCAGCGAGAGCAGGAGTGGTTGGGAGCCTCAATACTCAGTGTCAGAGTTGTGGGAATCTTTGCCATAGTGTAATTTATTGATCTATCTCTCCGGTGGGCCAGAGGTCCTTTTTAACCTGCCTGTTGTGCTGTGATTGTAGCCTCCTGAGTCCTGTGCAGCACCGGGGAGCTGGTGAGACTGCTGCTTTTCCATTGCTTTATCTCCTTTACCTGAGGTGCCAGAGCCCTGCTGCTGACACAGCTTTGCTTGTTGGTGCCTGTCTGCGTGTCCCTCTGTGCACGTGTGGCTCAGCTCAGCACTTACTCCTGGGAGCTCCATTATATGGACATGGTAATGTGAGGATTGGCAGAGTCTTTATCTGTTTTCATATTATTCAGTAAACAGGAATATCAATGTACTTTCTACTCAATGAGTTTTCTAATGTTTAAAATACATGCAACAAATGTGTTTTATACTGATTTTGTGTAATCTTCTGCTTTGATGGATAGGACTGTGGTCCTTTTAATTATTTTTGTTCAGTGTTGGAGGATTATTAATACTTCTTAGCTTTGTCTCTAAATCTTTTTCCTCAATCAGGGCCAACTCTAACTTGATGGAACAGGTGGCTGCTTAAACAGCAAATTGTTTAATATAAAGGACTGGCCAGGACGTAGCTTCCTTTAATTAAACGACTCACAGTGCTCCTGCCAGCCATCTTTTCCCTTGCTCAGCATTGCACCACCACTTTGGACAGAATGTGCAGCAGTGAAATAAAACATGTCTCCAGTGTTAACCCTGTTCCATCCAAATCACATACTTTTCTTGTATGTATTGTGATATTAATGTGCAGTAACTCTGGATGGGACTTGCTTTTCCTGTTCCAGGAAAAAGTATTTATTTTTTTCCTACATTTCTTTTGTTGAAAGAAATCTCTTCATGTTTCAGGGGGGAAAATTCAGGCATGCGGTTCCACCTTTCCATTGCAAAATGCTGTCACTCAGGGGCTTCAGAGCCAGGGCATGGAAGATTGCTGGGCTTGCCTGTTACTGAAAGAGCAAGTGAACAAGCACTGACACTGGGGCACAGAGAGAAGCTCCTTATGCTCTGCCCCTTGCCTCATGTCCTGACTCCTCAGAGACTGACCCTGGCTGGCAGGGAAGGGCAGTGCTCATCTGCAGGGGCAAGAGGTCCATTGTGCAGGTGAAGTCCATTTGTGACAGCCCTGTTAATCACGTCAATGTCATAACTCTCGGGCATAACAGGCTCTGGAAAGCAACTGGTCTGGAGGTCATGTTGAAATCTCTAGTTTGGCTCTTCCGTATTTACTACAAGTCTAAGCTAGGTGTAGTTGTGCCAAGAGGCACAACTGGCAGAGTGAGGTGGTTACCAGCTGCAATCCTGTTTTCAGATTTGAGAAATGTAATATAATTCTAAGTATTTATGGTGACCCACTTAGAAAAGATGATGTACTGCTATTACCATACTATTTATGTAGATGTGACAAATATAAAAGAAGTCTGATACATTCATATTATAAAATATCATCTCTGTTTTTCTGGGTAGAGTATTTTTCTCATGTACCAGTTAATAGTGTATGCAAAGAGGTTTTTACCAGCTGTCTGAAAAGGAATTCCAAAGTGCTTTGTTCAGAGCAAATCTAATGTTGATTGCCATCAAAGGGGAAATTGGGTCCTCCAGTAGAATTCAGCCTTTGTAGTCTCAACTAGGGAACTGGCAGTTTGTTGACAGATAAATCTGGACTGAATAACAGAAATTCCATTTAATTTGCCTTTTTTCTTTTTTTTTTTTTTTTTTTTTTANAAGTGGAAATCTTTTTGCTGAAAGATTTTAGCATAACAGTTTTCCTGCCACACTTTTAAAATTTTTTTGGCTGAAGTTTAAACAGTTGGTTATGTTGTCTGTTGTATACACAAGTAGACTTTGGATTGAAAAGGCTGTTTAGACTAGAGAACTGTAGACATATTATTCCTAATGTTACTGGCGGCTTATTGCCAAATTATTTTTCTGAAAGTATAGGATGGGGATCTTTAAACTAGTCACTGTGAAATATTCCTTTTTTCTTTTAATTGTTAGTATCTTACTAGTTTTATAGATATTTTTGTTGCATCTACTTCCATGCGATACGTTAGTATATCTCTGCTCCAATACAGGGTAAGAATTGAAGGTTGATGTCTCATCTCAGTATTGTATCTGATCTGTTATTGGCTTTTAAAGCATAATGGATACTTTGATCAAATAATATTTTCAATTGACTCCTGAATTAACAGGGAGAGACTGACACATATATTCACTCTCATTGACATAGATACTGTTAGTCCTTGGATAATCCCACAAATCCAGGCTTTGGACCATCATCTGGCCTCTTGCTATATACAGGTTGAAATCACTCATTTATTATAAATCAGGGTGAGAGGATTTACTGAATCAAGATTTCAAAGTATTGGAAAAGTATATAATATGGTGTCCTCTCAGAGATCTCCCAACTGATTGTGACATCAGGGCTTAATACATGATAGTGGGGTATCAGGAACAAAATGTCAGCTTGATACATAGCACTGGCATCTAGTTATTGTCAGGGGATTTTAAAATGCCACAGGCAGGTTGTAAACTGGTTGCCATTTCTGACCTCCCGTGTGCCCAGCCTGCACAGCTGCATTTGACCATTAGTTGCAAGTTCCACCTCTCCAAAATGAGTACATTGAGTGCCACTGCAGTTTGGGGTGTGTAATAGCCTGGCTGCGAAGTGATTGTTAATTGGTGGTGGTGATGTCTGCCTGCTGTATCAAAGTGTTACAAAAACATCTGCTCCTGTCATAATTGATGCCACTTTTCATCAAGGTCAGCACTTTAAGCTGAATCAGACATTAATTGATACAGAATTGGTCCAGTTGTGAAGAACTTTCCCTCTCTGTACAGCCATGGTCCATCTGGCCAGGATAACAGTACGAATGGAGATTTCAAACCTGTCCAGGTGGAAGATTGGTACACTTTTTCTCTTTTTTTGAGGAAATCCTTTGTGTTTCTGGCTCTGTCTGTCAGTTGTCTTGGGGTGTGCCGTGTTTCCAGAGGGAAGTGAAACAGAAATCTGATGAATCCTGCCCTTGAAGAAGTACTGTGCTGTTAAACTCTTTCCTGGCAGTTCTTTAAGTGTTTCCATTGTGAATACGTGTATTTTAATTTTTCACTTTGGTACACACATACAATATGACAGACTTCTAGTTGCTTTGGGAACTTTAATTTCCAATTTTCTTATTTACTTTCAAAATCAAAGTGTTTCGTTAATGCCTATTTCTTCTGATAAGCTTTCAAAAGAATGTATTTATTCTCAGCCCACAGCTATGACTGGTTAAAGCAATTTTCACAGTAGCTATAGACAAATGCATGGTAAGTAAATTAGCTTTTATTATAATCAGAGTGGCTTTTCTTTTCTATTTGATTTCTGCATGTTCTTGTGTGGATTCTCAAACTTAAGTATATTAAAATGGGAGAGAGAAGATTTCAAAGGTGCCTGCATGAACATTTCCTGCGAAGTGCCTCTGTGCTCCTGAGCTGCACACAGGAACAGCAGAACAGAGGATGTGCAGGGGCCCTGCTCAGCGACTGAGCCATGTGGTTTCACTCTCAGGTTGGAAGAACAGCAAATGAAGGCCTGCAGAAGCCTCTCCTAGAGGTGTTGGTCATAAGGTAGCACCTTAGTGGAGCTGAGAATGAAAATTGCAGGAGGAGACGGTGGGTATGATGTAGGAGGGAGCTAGACCTTAGATTGGCAAATGGGAGAGGTGGTTTCTGTTTCAGTTTGCCCTGGTTCTGCCCTCAGCTGGGGCTGCTCAGCTGAGCCCCCATAGCAGGAGAAGCAGCTGGGTGAGGGGCAGTTCAGCACCAAGTCTGTGTGGGGCACCTTCAGCTTGGAATGGTTTTACTCTGGCCAGCACTGGTGAGGCCTTGGCTGGAGAGGAACAATGTCCAGTATTGAGCTGTGTGGTTAAAGCTATAAAATAAACACAGATTTCCTGAAGGACAGCACTGGGAGAAATCAGAATCTAGAAATGATGACTTAGGAGAATGATTTGGAGTCTTCAGTCGAGAGAAGATGAAGTAACACATGATGAACCCCTTCAGATAAATACAGTTCTGCTGCAAAGAAGGGAAGATCTGTTCCCCATCATAGTGGTGGGTAAAACAAGAAGCAGGTCTTAAAGAGGATTAAATTGGATTAAACTTCTCCTGTTAGGGATAATTAAGTACTGTAATAGCTGCCAGAGGAAATAGAGAAGTGTACTTCACAGGAAGCAAGCCAGAAATAGATTAGCCAGACTTCTGTCAAGAATGCATTGTGGCCGTTCCTGCTGGGGCAAGTGATGGAAAAGGTGATCACCCCGAACTCTTTCAGCCCCATTCTAAAATACAAATTTTTGAAGATATTTTGAATTGGAACCAAACTACTTCCTTTACTGTGTTTCTGAAGTCTGGTTTGGTGTAAACATTTTCTCAATAAGCTTCTAGATAGAAGGCTTTTTGTTGTTGGAATTTAGCACTGGCATTCCATGCCCTCTGCCCAACCCCTGCCCCCCCAAATAAAGAAAACAAACCACTTTTTAGTCTTGAAAAGTTCCTAGCTAAGTAAGAGATATTGATTGTTCCGAGAATTAGAAGGTGTAGATCAAAGAAATACACTGAGAGGATAGTCCATGTTAGAGAAATAGAGCAACAAGTAGGTTAAAAGAGAATTTGGAGATAGCTGTGTTTTGTGTGGGATCAGAAACATTCTTGCCAAAGTCCCATCTGTTCAGTTTTTATTCAGCTCTGTTTTCTTCTCACCTCTCTGTTGTGCTTGCACTCCAAATGGAGACGTAACTGTCTGACTGAAGTGCTGAAGTCGTGCTGGTTGTCTCTCCAAATGCAGCAACCACAAAGAGCAACTGAGTTTTCACTTTCAGAAACGGAGAGGCTTCACTGGTGGTAAAATCACCTGATAGAATAACCTGAATCAGGAAAGCCTAAGAAACTGTCTTCAACAAACGGGGAGCAAATAAAGGAACCATTATGCTGTTCTGGACAGAGGTAACAGCCCTACTCCCTACCAAAAGGTTTTTGCAACTGACTGAAAATCTGTGCTCAGAACTCTTGGCAGAGTCTGGCTATGTTAGTGTGTGGTTTAATCACACCTATGATGTTCTTTCTTGAGTTAAACTGTGAAACAGTAGAGTTGCACCTCAGTGGAACTTAAGGGAAAAGATGAACCTCAAAACCGAGGACTGAATCCTCTGTTGTCAGCCTGTAGCTTATAGTGTATGGCACAGCTCTGTCAGAAGGAAACCCTGGGTAGCCTGGAGCCTGGGAATGTCTTCAGAGGCTGAGTGACTGAAAGACAGCACCTAAAGCAAGCTTGTAACACTGGAGATTCTGCATTTGCACCTGACCCCAGCACGCGTGTGCGTGGCCCTGAGGAATATTTCTTTGTGTTGGTTGTTGGTGGCTCACTGGAGATAGGGAGGAATATTGCCTCTTGAGAGAGGCTCTCCTAGTAGAAGAGGTTATTTATTTCTCTTTTATCTTGAATTGGTTTGGATGAGGTAATATTTTGCTCAGAATAGATGCCTGCCATTTCTGTGTGCTCTCTGTAGAACTTTTGATAGAGTTTATCTCTTCCCCATCCTGAAGAAAGTGGATGAAAGTGGTAGCAGTAATTGGGAAGAGACAGCCACATAGGATGGACAGCACAGGGGCTTTCATGTTTGAATTACAAAATATTTGGGCTAGATGGAATATTCCTCTCCTCATCGAGCCACTTAGAATGTATATCACAGTTTATTTCTGGGAGAGTGGGTTAATGGATTTAATGATTCTTCTACTTTCAGCATCATAGATCAAGACTGATGCGGCTGGGTTTATGCCAATAGCACAGTAGATGTAAAAGGAAATCAGGGGTTAATCTGTTGATGTATTTCATTGGGGCTTAATAAATTCACCACAACTGGCAAAATAACTTTTGGGTAATTTGCAATATTAAATGTATATCTTCTAGGGCACTGAGTTGTTCCTTGGAAGCTGGGCATCTCCTGGCTGGTGCATCTTTCAAAAACCTCAATTCCTGCATCGTGTTCTCAGCCAGACCCTGTTTTCATCCACACATGGCAATGAACTCCATGTGCTGCAGCACTGGGGCGGAGTGAGTGTGGAAGCAATGTAGAGCTGGCACAGGCCACTTGCTTTAGGACAAATTCAAAAAGGATTAAAAAGTTCTCACTGTCAGATTTATTTGTAAAGAAAATTATTCAGTTGCTACGGGGGTATCTGTAATTGCATATAAAGCAGTGGGGAGTGTCTGCAATTGCTGTCTATTCTATATCCTTTCTCCTGAGAGCTCAGGTCGGTGCAATTGTGAAAATTCAGCTTGAAATTCAGGAGCTGTTAATTGGCCTCAAGATTTATCTTCATCTCTCTGTAACGGTTTTGCCCAGGCTTTTACAGAGCCAAGTTATTGGCAAAGACAGTGAAGTTTTATTGGAAAAGATTTATTGGTATTTTGTAATGCAGCTAATGAAATAAAGCAGATTAACTGTTCTGGCCCCATTGGTGTGGCTAAATGGCAGAGTATGGTGTGCAAGAGAATGGGTGTGGAGGTACAGCCTGTGTGCAGCACAGGTACCTTGAGTTGCCTCTCCGAGAACAAGGTGTAGGAAGTTTCCATCGCTATTTCTCTATGAGCAGCATTGTTAACTGGAACTCTGGTAATCCCATAGCAGCCCTGGGGGATACCACACTGGGGCCGTAAAAGCTGCTTTGGGACTAGGGGCTTGCTCTCCTGGGATCAGATTGGTAGGACAAGCAGCAGCAGCTTCCTTTGGTTTGATACTAACTGTAGCAAAATGGTGGGGCAGTTGGAGTAGGGCAGGTGAGGATTTTCTGTCAAGGGGGCACCTTGTAGATAGGCCAAAGGGATTAGGGAAAGTGTCCTGTGGCTGTGGCTGTGTCCTGAGGCTGAGGGGACAGCAGGTGATGTGACAGCAGAGCTGTGTGTGCAGTAAGAGAAGAGGTTTTGACCATCTTGGCACAACAGAAACAGACTGGGGTTTGTATTAGGATTACAGCTGTGGGAAAGGACAGCCCTGTAGGTATTTTACTCGACACTGCAACAGCAGTTCCCCACTGTGCCCAGCTGTGCCATACCCATAGGCATCGGGGGCTGGAGCTGGCTCTGCCCACTCAGGGATTCAGTGCAGCTTCCACACCTGCTCTCAGACACTGCGAAATGATGGACTTCGGCTTCTGGCTCAAGGAGTTTCCTCCCACGATTGGCTGCCCACATATCTCTGGCTTGTAAGTAGTTATAACAAGGCATTTTATTTCTGAAGCAGGTGATTTTCCTTCCAGATCTCAGGGAGAACTACACTGATTGTTGTACAAAACTTGGGAGATATGTTTCCAGTTTTTCATACGTGACAAGAATGGAATTATTTTAAATGTTGAAATCATCTTTACTGGGGCAAAAGCTACCAAAAGCTTTGTGACTAAATCCTTTGCTAATTCCAGTCTATAACTTTCTAGGGAAGCTGATCATACTTGACAAGGGAAATAGGATTCCACAGGAGGTTATATGAAATTATGAGATGCTGCAAATGGAAATACACTTTCTTAGGGAGAGGAGAGAGAACAACTTCTCCGTAATTGAGTTGCAGATAAAATTGAATTTAAAGGGTCCAGCAAGCTCGTTTGAAGTTCAAAGAAGCTGGTGCATAAATTTGGCCTGCCTGGAGTTACTACATCTTTACACATGTAGCTTGATCAAAAGAAAAGCAGAAATGGAGTAGTTCCAGAAATCCAGATTGATTAAGTCAATCTTTCTTGCCCAGTGATGGAATTTAGAAAAAATATAATTTGGTCTTCTCTAAAGTATTATCCTCTTGGATCAAAGGATATCTCTTCCAGCCTTCTGTACTAATCATACAGTGAAAAAAAAATGAACTTGTACAGCAAAAAGATTATGCTCTTTATGATCTATTCAAGTTAGCAGTTCATGGAGGCTGCTGTCCTGCAGAGTAAGCTGAAGAAATGCTAAATCAGTAAAAATATTACTTAATAGCTTGCATTTACCTTTGTGACCGACTTGGGGAATGAAATAGTAAAATGTAGTGCGGTCTGTAAAAGTCTACCTATTGCATATTATGATTTATTATTTTATTTCTGCAAAATGGAGGGCTGTTACTTGTGGAACCTCTGGATGATCCTGCTAGCAGGGCTCTACAGCAGGGAGAGCTCAGGAGCAGCACTGTTTATGGGCTGAGATCCGAGTACCCAAGAAGGGCACAGGCTGAGTTCTTGGGGAGGTGCACATTACAGCTGGCAGGAATAGATGCTTTTTAATTAGCTAGTCTGAAAAATGGGGTAGAGTTAAATGCCCTGGTACCATTCTTAGCATATGTCATTTCTGGAAGCCTTAATTCAAGGAATCAAGACTTGAAAGTATAATTTAGGCCCCAAAGTGGGACAGGGTTGGATGAAGATTGATGAGGATGGACAAAATCTGTGGGACTGTGACCTTTCACGTAGCAAATCCTGTTCTGTGATCCTGATAATTTCACAGTCTTTTAAAATCTAATAGAAGCCAATTTAGGGGAAATAAGTACAAACGTTTTTCATGTATGCATTTCCATCTATGCCATATATACTGGAATTACAAACAAGGAAATTATAAAATGTCCTATTTAATGGATTTTGATCTGCTAGACACACAGTAATTTTGGCGCTTAACTGCCTGAGAGAGGTCTCTGCAGGCCTGCTAATCTAGCAGTGGGAAGCTAATTGCAGTGTTAGAACCTGCCCTGTTTTATACATGTCGAGCTTTTTTCTGTGTGCTTGTGTTCAGAGCATTGCAGGGCCTCAGAAATACCCTTTGACAGTAGTTCCAATAAATATAAGGAAATATATTTAGGTGAGGTAGTTTTAGTGCAATGAGCAATTTCTCTTCCTTTCCCAGCAAGGTTTTGTGCAGTTCTAAAGGCCTGAAAGAGCCTTGGAGGAAGCTGACTTTTATGGGATGTGGGAAGTGTCATAACTCATTTTAAGTGCATGTGTAATATTCCTACGTGCCTAGTACCTTAAAATTTGGCCTCTCTTCGAGGTGGCGCAACTCTTTAATTCTATTAGGCTGTTAAAAATAATACCAATCTGTTCAGTCACTGACAGCAGGTTTTTTACTGTGTGGTGATTTGGGATTATGAGAGTTATGGGGGAAGGTGACCTTGATGCAGGTTTAAGTGCAGCACTTCTTGACACAATGCAGTAGAGAACAGCACTAGTGTTAGCTTAATTATGTTGTTAAATGCACTAGGGCTGAATTACTTGAAACAAATTAAACAAGTGACGTCCTTATTTCATAAACTGCATTTAATCTCATGCATGGTTGTGTTTATGGTAGAGTCACAGCAATACAGTAAATTAGAATAGAAGTCACACCAATATCTTCATAAGCAAAGGTTTTATATTTGAGCTGAAGTAGAAATAAGATAAACCTTAAGTCATTCAGGACAAGAAGATTGCAGTCTCATGAATTCACAAAAAAAAAAAAAAGATAAGTTTGTGATTTTGAATAATTTATATTTGTTTTCTTCTTCAGTCTGAAGCAGACAGAAGGCTGGTCACTATGTCATGGACCAAAACTACACTTATCAGAATTTGCAGTAGAGCTTTGCAAAGAAAGAAGCAGAGGTGCTGATATCATCAAAGTCAAGGCTGCTGCTACTTATTCAGTATGGATCTTGACATTTTTGGCCACTTGTAGGAGTGCAGGTTTTCAGTGGTGTTAATTAGAACACCTGATGTATGAATAAGCTGTAAAGGTATTGAATTGCCACCTGTCAGTACATTTTTTACTGTATTTACTGAAATCTCCCCTTAACCTTTTCTCAACAACTCTAGCTAGCTATGGGAAGAGTTGAAAAACCTAAATAAGGGGAAAAAGGTTAGAGTTATGTTAGTGTTGTTGATAGCTCCCCCTTTTTTTCAGTGTTTTGGCCAAAACAAAGGGAGATTTAAATTTTATTTGTCAAATTATTTAAGAAGTCCTTGTTACCTTTCGTGGTGAATAAGCTCTTTAGAAGGAAAAATCTTTCAGCTCTGCTCCTTAGTAATGCTGGTGCAGAAATATACTCTTATAATATCGAGAAACTTTATGTACCCATTCACATGTGGGTGGAATTTGTAATTCAATAGTTTATCTAATGATTGCATTCCATTTTCTGGTGACAGTTTTCATTAAGACTACATTTATTCAGGGAAATGCTAACCTAATAAGAGTAGCCTTGAGTTAAGGGATTTATCATTGTCTCTTTTTAATATTTTCCATATTCTGAAATATGTATCACTTAGGCATAACAGAAAGGCTTGTGCTTTTTTAAATTGCACCACATTTTTTCCAGTTGTTTAATGTGTATTACTTGGAAAATGTGCAGTAGGTATTTGAAAAATCACTTTTTTTTTCCCCCAGATACTGAGGTAGGATTGAAGTGACTGTAGAAAAAGGGGAAGAGTTAGTCAAAGCTATAGTCAGAAATTTCATTTGAAAGTCATATGGCTCTCCGTAAGTTTACCTTCTGCATGGCATTTTTATAAGTTTTTTTGTTTCAGTGTAAAAATGAAGGTTTCAATGGGGGGATGGGGCTTTTCCAAATCATTAGCTTAAACACACCATAGAAAATATTTACTTTTAGTGCTAAGGTTAGTATTTAGCATAAATTTGTCATGGTATGTCCCTTCTGACACAGTAATTGCTCAATAAATTTTGAGATAAAATCTGATCAATCCAAATAAAACAAGTTGTGGGGACAGAGGCCAACTGAATACAGGAGTGGCAGACGCAGCAAATCTTAATTTTTCTGCGATTTTTATTGCAGCAAAATCGCAAAGTTGATTTCAGTGGCAGCGTTTGAAGTAGCTGTGTGTTTTGGGAGGCTTTGGCTGTGCCGGGTGTGCGTGGCTGTGGCTGGTGCTCCGGGCAGGGTCTGTGCTGTGCTGCTGCGCGAGGGAGCTTGGCCTTGCCCCCTTGCCCTGCCCTGCCCTGCCTGTGTTTTTGGCTGCTCAGGAGAGGCTTTGCCCTCCTTCTGCTGCTCTGGAAATCACCTTCCCCCCCCGGCAGCTCTCCTGACCCTGTGGCCCCTGCAGTGTCTCAGGCTCTCCAGGCTGGCCTCCGCTCTGGCCCTGCACACGGAGCCACAGGAGGCAGAGCTGCTGTAAGAGGAGTCAGACAAACCCAGCTGCCATGGCAGCGCAGGGATTTACACAGCAAAGCTGGCCCTGCTGCTGTGAGAATAGTCCTTAGGATTCCAGGGGCATCGTCTTCATGCCTGAAAATGTTTGGTTTCCCTCTCCTCTAATAAAGCTGTCATTCTTGTCATACATTATTTATAAAACTGGAGCTTCAAACTCATGGCTGTGGATTTATGTGGAGTATGTGCACATACAAGCACAGAGCATTATGGATTTTGCGTTTCTCTGTTTTAGAGGAGGCAAGAGCCATGCCTGTGAAGTGTAACACAAGAATATAGCAATAACAGAGTCTAGAGAAAACAGCTTCAAATAATTACAAATGAGCTTTTAGGAGGGAAGTAGGGATATGCCTTTTGGGGAGAAAGTGAGTTTGAAAGGTTCCAGCAATATGAATTATCACACATCCCTGGATAATACATCACACCAAAATCCTATTTAGCCAGGCTGTTGCTGCTGGCAATTAACCTCAAACAAGGAGATGCAGTACACTGAGAAAGGTGAAATGCAAGTCAGAAGGGTGTCCATACCTGCTGTTGGATCTTCTGTAATAGCCTCAGACAGACATCCAGAGGAGATTTCTCCTCTGCCCACTGTCTGTGTTTATGAAATCCTGTCTGGCACTTGGCAAAACATCTTTGTGGTAAATTGTTTTCTTAATTTTACAAATATATAAAATCTGACTTCATATTACTTCCACCTGAAGGGTTGGAAAACAAAATTTGTACATTGCATATGTAAGAATAAGGTAAATCCAGACTTGAAGGGCTTTGTATTAGTTAACAGCATTTTAGAAGGTAAATATGTCTACCTAGTTATTTCCTCGTTTTTTCTTTCTTCTTACTTCACCTGCCCCCCATAAAATGGTTAGTTGGAAATTGTGGTTTCAGGAAATTCAAAGATTTATCTAATACTAGTAGAAATAGACTTGATTTGCAAAATTTGCATCCAGATATTAGTATCTTAGTTCTCAGAGTTCTGGGAGATGTTATTTGTATTGTAACTTTTTAGAAACAGTGCTTGGAATCTGCAAATGAGCTCAGAAATTCAAATGCCACCAAAATTAACATTTTTTTTGGGTTGTGTCTGTTTGTAATTGTGATGAATGCAGAGTTTGTTCGTTAGGGAGGCCTCTCCCAGCAGTTGTGTACAAAGTAATTTGCTCTTTACCTTTCCCTTCTTCTCACACCTCATCTTCTTTGAAAGTCGCTATTTATCATTTTATGGCACTGGTGAGTAAGTGCTGCTGAGTCAATGCTTGATTAGTTTCCAGCTGGGCCTGTGTAATTTACTGAGATGCCAAGCAATCCAATTAAATTTTCAGAGTATTATGACTTCACTATGACTGCAGTGTGGTCTTGTCGTCATGGTGCCATCCCCAAAGACTCTGGTGGCCAGTGACTCTCTGAAGTCATCTCCTCAGGCTGACACTGACATCATTTGGCCCTAGTACAGCACTCCTGCTGGATTTTCATTGCCTTCTGCAGCACTACCACCAATGGCTTCCACTGATACCAGCCCGGAACTATTTTGACAAGAAATATTGCAGAGGGATGTCTTCTCAAGAACATAGGAAAAGTTTTCTTTTACTGCAGAGGCAATGTTTTACAAAGAAAAGGACCAGTAAAATAATTCTCTTCTGAAATTCCTAAAATGCTGGTAGAAAGTCTGTGTATCTGCATATTGATGTATATGTAATTTTTGTTATAAAAAAGCTCTGAAATTGATGTGACGTGAAAGACAAAACATTCCTTACTCTGCCAAATGAAAATTTTGGAAATTGCAAATAGGTGTTATTTATGTACCTTTGATGTTATGACTCAGATCATTTAATGTGGTTGATTCAAGAGTCAAGTTTTACTGGAGGATTAATGTGGTCTGGTTTTGTAGCCTCTCATACTTTGTAGTCATCGCAGCTGTTGTGGAACAGGTTAAAGAATTGAAAATAGGAGTGTTGCTTACATAAATTGGCCTGTTGTGCACAGGGCAGTTTGAAGGCTGACAGCCATTTCCCCAGTGTGGGGACAGTGGGTCTGTTTCGGGATGGTGCCTCTGAGAGAAAATCACCTCTTCCTTTCTACCCTTTAATCTTGTTCTAGGGTCTCCTCTGCTTTACAGAAGCTTGTGATATGGTACCAGATTAAATTACTATTATTTATACCTTTCATTAGGCAGAAAGAGATACGGCTAATTATTGACTTCCCTCAGCTTCCACCGTTCCAAGATGTGCCAGAGCCAATGGGCAAAGTTTGGGGCCAGGATTGCTTTTGTCAGAGGAGCTTCTGGAGGCAGCGCTGGGCACAGCTGGGTTAGCCAGGGCAGCCACTGCGTGGGCTGAAGCGGCTGCTGAGGGGCTCCAGGAGTCTGCACTGCCTGCTTTTTCCTGCACACCTTGGCAGGTCTTGTGGAGGGAGCATTCCCAAGCAGTTGGAGCATTCCTGGAGCACATCCTCTGTTTCAGTTTGCTGCAAAAGGAATGTACTTTGCTTTGAGACCCCTACAAAAAGCCAGCCCAGAAGCGATAAGCTACTGGAGCGCCTGGCTGGGTGCACTGGGACATGTGTGTGTTCAGATGGGTAACGTAGAAATTCCCAGCCATTTAAGCTGTGGCTTTTGTCAAATGTACTAAAATTATTTTTCCTCGACCAGTCCAGTACTCCTCAGCTGTACTTAATGGACACAAGGATGACAACCTCTCAGTAGGTGTAGGGTCAGCACAGATGAGAGGTGGTAGGGGCTAAAAATGGCTGTAGTGCTGGTAATGAATAAGCTCCATGGTCCCCCATGGCTCCTGGATTGCCATTGTTTTTTTCAAATGTGAGTACTATAAGTGCATTGAGTATTTACTATGATCTGTCTGAAAGCTTCTGTAATCTAGAGAGTTTAAAACTCAGTGAATTCAGGAAAGTCATCAGTTCCCCTGCTTTCAGGCTTCAGTTATAATCCTGAAGCTCTCTGGAGAAGTATTAAAGCATTACAGAGTGGGATATTTGGCATCCACATTGCCTCAGGAATATTTGATGGCTGAGGCTTGTCATTCATCTCCTAAAATCCCTGAGAATAAAGCCCGGTTCTATACTGGCATAACTTCTGGAACAACACAGTCAAGAAAACATGTGGGGCACGTTTAATCTTTAAGGAGTTTGGTAAATGAATGAAATAGTGCCATAAAAACCTATTCGGCCTTTTCTCCTAATTGAGGATTCACTGTAGAGACTGTAATGGTGACCTTAAGCCTTCTGTGCGCAAAAGGGAATGTGTAACACGTGTTTCAAAAGGTCCTGCCTCACTGGAGCACTGTAACAAGTCTGACACTGGAGTTAGCTCTGCTCCTTTTGGTGGTAATCTTCAGTTCTGTTTGAAGGGGACCTCTTGGGGGCTAGAAAGGTCTGTGTATCTACCTGTTGGTACTTGTTTGATTAAATCTTGTGATGGCCAAAGAACTCTGCTTCTGAAATCTTAGGAGAGATGCCTTAAAAATAGCTCAGTAAGCATTTCTTGTGTGTATCGAAGTTCTGTTTGGCACAGCATCTGTCAGAGCTTTGAGGTTTCCTGTAATGCAGCGCATATAACCAGAGATGCTGGCTGGGATGAATATGAAGTTAGTCAGGCAAACCTAGGCAAGTGGGTTAGCCTAAAATCCTGTGTGGTTAAACCAAGTGCAAGATACTGTCAAATGTAACATGGGGGAAACAGTGCTTTGCATTATCTGAGGACAAAGACTTACGGAATGTCACTTTGCTGAATCCAGCTTTTGGTTCCCATACAAAAGGCTCTAGAACTGCTTCTGACCAGCTCAGGAACCTGCACTGGTGATTTCTAGGGGCTCCTTCAGCCTTGCAGTGTGTTGGAATGAGTCAGGGATTCCTGAGCTCTCCTCCTCCTCCATTGCCTGACTCCCCTCTCTTCCTGCACACTCAAAGGTGCAGAAGTTGCCAGCAGAGGAATCTCCATCCCTGCAATAACCCCTGGGTCTCTGGGCAATCCTGTCAAGGCTGTGTTCATACAGAGCCACACCAGGCAGCTCTCAGGAAGGGTTCTATACAACGTGGTGGTTTGGGATAAATAGAACATCAGATCTGGAGGTTGCTCTTTTTTGCCGCTTTAGCTCATTCTTGAAACTTGTGTATCTTCCCTTCCCTGTTCTTTTGCTAACCTTGTTGTAGGACCTCATCTTCCTGCTTTAGAAATTTTTCAGTTTCTGCTTACATTGTAATAGGATCAACATAAAGACATTTCACTGCCTTTCAGTTTAAATTAACCTGCCTTTTCTCTGGGGTTTATTTACTGATATACCTAATTTTCTCTTTTGTTCTTAATTATTGTGTAATAAAAATCCAAGCTGTTAATTTCCTTCCATCCATCCTAGTGATTGTCTGAAAGGTTGTTCTCTCCATCAGAGATTCATTTTGAATCCCTTTCTCAAATACAGCTGAACAGCCTGATGTGTTATCCAGGAGAAATTACTTGTACCTCTCGTAATAATGTTAACACTTCTCTTTCTTTACTGCAAATGACTCAATTGATGTGTTTAGAATCAGCTTCACCTTTCTCCAAGCCATATTGCATTACTCCTTCATATTAAGGTTGGAATTGATGTATATATTCATATTTTTTCCTATTTTTTCCTCTGCTGTTATCTCTGGTGAATAATCCCATTGTTTACAGAAAAAAATTGTCTCTAAATGCATGACTATATTATTTCCCATTAATTTTTTTATTTTTCTTTCTACTGCAGCCTTCTGTGACATCTCCCTCTTTCAGTATAATAGTTCAGTGCCCCTGTGTTGATGATACTGCATACTTCTTTTGTTAAGGTCATTAACGAGAGAAGTAATTTGTAATCTTTCACCAGGCCTTTACTTTCTTTTCAAACACTGATTTTTTGCTTCCTTTTAAACTGGGTCTTTATCCACCATAGAATTCTCATTCCTAAATGCCATCTCTTCATCAAAACTAGTAATTTTTTTGGTTTCTTGCCTTATCAAAGTTGAAGTGGTGAATCTTTGAGGGGAGGAAGTTTCAGAGCTGAAATGTAGAATTGATAAGCAGAAGTCTTTCAGAGGGATGAGGGTCAGAAAATAGGATGTTACTTCTGGAACATGACGAGACAACAATGTTGGTAGAGTGAGCTGATAACATGGTCAGTTTGATAGGCTCGAATAACATTTCAGAAGAAATTATAGATGCAGTTGTTATGTGTTTGGGGCAAGGGCAAGTAATGTAGTCCCTTGAAAAGGGAATCAGCTGACACCGAGGGAATGTACTTTCATACAAAATTGATTTACATTTTCTTTGACTCAGGAGCCAGCATTGCATCTTTAGACTAGCTGATAAGTTGGGTTATAAATACTGCCTCGGCAACTGTACTTTGTTAAATCCTTCCCCCCTAACTGATACCTCCTGTAGGAAATCAGACTGAAAATAAATTATTTGTCCTGTGACAAAATTCAGGACTGAATTCAGGAATCAGAACTGCTTCTTTCCTTGAAAAATGCAACAAGTTCATTGCTGATGTCTGACTGAATTCGTGTTCCCTTGTGTTTGATGTTGTATCATTAAACCAGGTCTAAGTAACTGTACTCAGTGTGAAAATGATGACTCTTTTAGACTCCAAGTATTTAAGTAATTAGAAGTAGTTGGATTATAATCATTAACACAGCATCAAGAAATGCTGCATCTCTTTGTTCCTGAAGCTGCCTCAGTCTGAAGCTCACCCAGTCCTCGGTCAGATCCCATCAAGTGGGCGTGAGCTGCACCTGCTTCTTTTTGTCTTCTGCCCCTCCTGTTTCTTACACAGGTGGTAAGAAACTTCCATACTGAAAGTCTGAGCTTATTCCATAGCACTCATTACAAAAATGAGTGGAAGAAGCCATAAACCAGATTACATTTATTAAATAGAGCCAGTGCGGTTGGGGTGTGAATAGGGTAATAAGAACCTGAAAGAAAATTACAAATACTGTAATTTGTCCTGTTAAAAGTTCACTTTAAATGAACTTTAGTGGGAACACAAACAAGCTGTGTAGCATTTTGACAGATCAAGCCTATCCTTCCTGTATAAAAATGCTCGACCATTGAAACATTAGTGAGAAATATGTCACAAGGGTGAGCTTTTAACACATTGTCATGTCCTAAATGAATCCTGGCTGGTTTGGCTATTCCCTCGTTCCCTTGGTTCCTGTGTCTCCCACAAAAAGTGTGACTTCCAGCAGCAGGAGAAGAAGGCAGTACACTAAGAATGCGCAGAGGGGATGAGTAAAGTTAATTTTCAAATACTCCTGATGAGTTTCTTGGCTGTCAACTACTTCCATTAGGCAGAAACCTGGTGAGTTCCAATTTGTGCCTCCAAAAAATGCTGAAGTGTCTGCTGACGCATTACTAAATCTGTAGGGCCAAATTTTCTGCCAGTGTAAAAATTCCACTGATGACATTTAGAGTATCCAAAGGCTTGGCCCATTATTAGCCACTTCCTTAGGACTGATTTCTTTTATTGGCACTATAATTTATTCAGCAGACTAAGATGCCCAATTACAGTATTTTTAATAAGAAAATACTATTATATGCCTATTCAATCTCAGAATTATTTTAAAATCACTGAAAACTAATGATTGCTACTATGAGAGAAGCCTTGAGTAAGCAGACAGAGGAGTGAGTGGTACAATCCAGTCAGGAATCTGAAGCAGGTCGTACTCACCAAGGCTTTCAGTGTCTCTTGATGTTATCAGACCATAAAGAAGACAGACCAGTGGCAATGTGAAGCACTAATGGGCTACTGCCCTAATCCAGACAGCTTCCTAAACATCTGAAATAAAGCAGTGCTAAAAAGTGTGGCACGATGGATAAAATCGATGACTTTGAAGATGCTCCTAATTCTGCTTACAGTCTAGAAAGTAAAGTGTTTTACGTGGTATTTTCTTTAGGCAGCAGAGACTTATTTGCCTTTTGAGCTTCCAGCATTTCTGCCTCACAGTTTTTGCATTAAGTGGGGTCACACTGCACTTGTTTTGCAGTGGTCAAGAAAAGAATAATTCTAAATGCCAGTAAGTGTTTTCGGAAGAAAAGCCATTACAGAAACTGTATTTTATTTTATCATCACTTAAGTTTAGAGTTTGCTGCAATGACTTGCTTGGCTCTGAGATTGTGTGCTGGGGAGCTGGGTTAAAGAATTATCTGGTAGATACAGACAACACCTTTTTATCTGTCTCTTGCTGTATTCTTAAATCTAACGCCTTTTAAACCTGTGATTCTCAGCAAGGCACTGATTGCTTTAACTGCAAACAGACTGAGAGCTAAGACCAGTGAATTCTTCCCTTTAGTGAGTCTCCTGGTGTAAAGGCTGCTTCAGCTGTTGAAACATCCTCAATTCCAGGTGCTCTCTGAGAGGGAGAAGAAGCAGTGTTGATGCCAGGTGGCACTTTCTGGACTAAAAGGACAGAGGGGTTTAATCAGAGTTAATGCTCCTGACTTGCACATCCTCCTGTTGGCCAAATATTTACTGACCATGAAAGCTGCTACCAAAAGTCTGGCAGCTCTGCTGGGGCTGAAATAATTTCCTGTAATTTTCTTCCATTTTAATTTTTCTAGATCATCATCAGTCTTAAGAAACATCATGAATAGTAATGATTTATTCATGAATGGTGAAATATTTAAGATCCACTGGAGAAGCACTCTTGGAAAGCACATGCCACAACATCAGAGGTTGGGGCTCCTGAGCATTCACAGAGCTTTGCGGGGATGTGAATGAGACCTGCCTGGCCTTGTTAATTTGTATCAATGCTTCAGTTTCATAAAGTACATGATTTATATCCACATTTGCTCTGCACCTAAGCTGTTCTTCTGCTGGTGATAGGTTTCCAGTACTGAGTCTTTGAAACTCTCACTCCAAAGGTGGAATTATTGCCAATAAGCTGGTTTTGTGTTTAATGATTGATATGACATACTGTTCTATACCTACATAATCCTGAAACTTCAGCTGTAAAATCTCAACTAATCAAAGAAAGCAGCAGTTCGGATGATTATTTTTAGCTGATTATCCTGAACAGGTAAACAATTTGCTTGAATTGGCCGATGTCCTTTTTAACACCATTGCCTTGGTTTATAAAGGGTCAGTAAACCTGGGGATTTCTGAGTTTTGTCCAGTGCAGAGGGTATGAGATGCTTCTGTTAACCTGCCTGTGCCAATGGCTTGGTCATCTCTGGGACCTCCCTTTCTGCGGCTCAGGTCACTCGTCTCTCAGTTACAGATGTTAGACTGGCCCTTGGACAGTGCTGTTTGATTTGCTGATGAACTGGGGGCTGTTATCAGTTATTCCTGCCTAACCACATCGTGATAAGACTGCTCTGGAGCTTAGTACTATCTGGGCATTTTGGGCTGATGTATTCTCATGCACTGAGACCCCAAAGCTGATTGGACAGAGCACAAGAGGAAGGGCCAGGAACAAATGGTGAGCATTCCTGTGAAAGCAGCACTGCAGAAGTGCAGGGTGTGCTGTGATGGTTGTCCTGCTCCAACAAAATAGAGCCAGCTGGCATCAGAACAACTGGAAAAAATACTGCAAGTGCAGGTGTGTCTGAAGAGTGATGTAGGAGAGTGATGCTTTGAAGCAGGCTAGCAGTGGCCAGGCTGGCAGTGAGTGTTTGGAGTTCTGTGGTTTGTGTTGCAGCACAGAGAACACCCTGGCATGGCAGGTTATTCAGATCTCCAGCACGAGCTCTGTTAGTCTTCACATGACAAACACAAAAGTCTCTTATGGCAAAACAAGCTGCATGGGAAGGAGTGCCTGACAAAACCCTCTAAAGGGTTTTAAGGGCTTCCACTGGGTACATTTGTGAACATAAAAGGTGAATGGCTACTTTACCATTCCTTCAGCAACTTTTTGCCTCTTTTTTTCCTTGTAGAAATAAAATTTATGCTTGTCTGTGATAGGCTGAGAATTAAGTGGTTCCTCACCTATTTTGCAGTCTTTTTATGCTGAGTTGTCTGCTGGCTTAAATATATTTGATTTTTCTTGCCTGTGGATAGAAGCACAACTGAAGAAAAAAGCTTGCTGGGAATAAGTCAGCACCTCTTTCTATGCAGTGTTAAATAAGATGAATAGAAAGGTTTTCTTAACCTTGTGCTCTTGAGAAGTGTTTTGAGCCTTTAACTTCTACTGGCATGATTCCATATGTCTCTACTTTCCTACATTACTTTTCTCATGTCACCCCTAAAATTATCAAGTCAAAATCGGCATTAAATTGAAGAATTGCATCTACTGAAGACAGAGCTTCGCATGTCTTTTGTGCACAGTGAAAATACTTGTGGAAATTGCTTTCTCTGACCTTAAACCATTTTTCATTTTTAGAGATCATGTGAAAGAACTTAATCCAAATGAGATTTTCAGCTTCAGTTTTTCCACAGTATTCTTCTCAACATCAATCATCATGTGTAAAGCTGAAAATACCAGCCTAGCACACTTCTTAATGAGCTATGCGTGACAGTGTTCATTTTTCTTTGGAAACAGGAAATGCAAAGTGATGGTAAGAATCAAATTACAAAATTCATAGTAGGGATTGAGTTACTTATGCTTTCCATTACTCCAGTGCTGGGAGAACACCAGCTCAGTAGACATCTTGTTTTTCTAAATGTAGCAGAGGAATGAATTTTCAGGGATGCCTTTTGCATTGCTTCCTGCAAAGACTAACAGATACAGATCATCAAAAGATGACACTGTGAAAGGAATTTCAGTGGAGGTTCATCTTCAGATATCTCAGGTGCTGCTTTAGTTATTTCTTAGAGTTAAAATTACTGATCTTCATCCCTTGTTTGGCAGCAGGGCTCCCCTAACATCAAGGAAACTCTCTTAATTCAAACTTGCTGAGAATATTTAAACATGCTGTGAATTGTTGGAAAGAGTCAGAAATAGTTCTTATTCTAAAGTTGCTTTTAATTAAAGTATCTTTTGTCTGGGCAGTTCCTTATCTGTTGTGTTGGGGTGCCTTGAACATAAGTTGTGTTCCTTCACTGGTTTTTGTTTTCCCCACGAGGGCGTGCACAGGTAGTGATGTCCATGGGGAAAAAAGGAATGGGGAGATGCAGGGCTGAATTTAGGTGTGGATCCAGCTGTGCTGGAGCTGCAGCTGTATCATACACCAGCACAGCTTCTCTGTGACGTGATCTGAAATACATGTTTTGGGATGGGGATCCTGAAATACAGCCCGCAGCTCTTCCATCACAGGGAAGTTTGCCCCAGGTGCTTTATGTAGCAGCTACAGGTCATCTTCAGTAACAATTCCTCTCTCACAAACATCTCCAGAATCAGTTGCTGACAATGTATGCTCGAGCCAATACAGTCCCACTGAGGAGAGAACTGTAATAATTTAAAGTGACTCATGCACAGTAATTTAGAGGGTGGCTGCCTACAATTTCCAGGTGCCATCAATCTCCTTGGTAAGATAATTTCCTGCCTTCGTGTATACGGAGGAGGAAAGGATACACCATGAATTTCTGATGATGGGGATGATACTTAGCCTTTAGATAGTGTTTTCAGCCTTCAAGCAGTTTACAAGTGTGCCTTAATGCTCATCATATCCTTCAAAGTCATTAAATATTAATATTCCCTTTTTATGGAGGGGGAAGTTGAAGGAAAGAAGTTAGATAACTTTCTCAGGACTTTGGTAAGAGTCCTGGGAGTAAATTTCAGGCCTGTGTCTAGATTTTGTGTCCCTCCATCCCCTCCAAGGCATCTGTGTTTACGCCACAGTTTCCTGTGTAAAGGCCTTGGCCAGCACTGGCCATGATGCAGTGTCAGAGCTGCTGACTGCTGGAGTGAGCAAACAACTGCTCTGGGACATTTTCAAGAAATTTGCAAGCTAAGAATTTGAAAACTTTTGAAAAATGTTCCTAAATGCTGCTTGATGTAACCCTGAGCTATTGAAGGGGTTCTGAGAGATGTCAAGTGGCTCTCCACTGAGAGACACGAAGTCTTCAAAAAGCTTTCAGCCCCCACAGTCCAGTGACGTGACCTGGAATCCTACTTGACTCAATGCGATGGGCTTTTTCCATTAACTTCAGCCAACTTCAAACCTTGGAGGTAGCTCTATAGATTTTTTAAAAAACTACAAAACCACCTTGTTTTATTTCTGTGTCTGCCATAGCTTTTAACTTTCATATATCCTGAAACAAAACTACAACTGAAGGCTAGAGATGCAGGAGGTTTCTTTTGAAGCAGTGGGGAGTCTGCCAGGGAGACGAAAGTGGAAAACATTGATATTTGTTTAGAAAACCCTGGTGTCTATCAGAAATATGTTTTATTCATAGAAGACAATTCATAAAAGGTCAGAAAACTAGGAGAAAGCTTATTTACTCCATTCAGTTAAACAGAATGTTGGCACAGTTGAACAGAAATGCCATCTAATTACAGGACACTTTTAATGTATTGATCTAGAAGTTATATTTTAGTCAAGATATTTTCTGAAAAAATGTTTTTATTAATATCTTTGCAAAATGCAAAAGAAGAGCATTTTTAGTTATAAGAATTTTTTAAATTGGGAAATATTGAATAATATTTTAAATTTTTTCACTTTTAGCCTACTTCTGGTCTTGTGAAATTTTCAGGGATCTAGAAAAGAATGAAATTATTTTCACAGCTCAATTTTTTAATCAGTTTAGTTTAATTTCATTTCTAAGTGCTTTGATAGCAAGCATTGTACAAATTGAAAGTTTTTAAGCTTCATGTTCGTTTGCCTGTCCTGTAGAACTTACAGGTTTAATGACACAAAATGTTGTACCACCTTCTCTCTTTCCAAAGTAAAAAACAGCTGTGTCTTAAAAATACAGAGGTCAAACTGGGCCAGAACTGGGTCAGCTGGTAAAACGTGACACTAGAGGAGACAAAGGGACACAGGAGGACCACTACTGAAGTGTGTGTGGAAAAAAGCATTACCAGTGTTGGTGGGAATTTTCATACAGGCTCTCTCATATATTCTGTTCACAGAATTCATAAGAATTTTATATTTTTAAGAGCTTTGCCTTCTACTAAATTAGGCTAAAAAAGGCTAGTTGGCTAAAAACTATTGAGAAAGGTGAGAAAATGGACATTTGCATATATACAAGCTTGGAAAAACCTGATTTCCAAAGGAAATTAGGCTTAAGAGATGGACTACAAGTAGCAGGAGCCTTCAGAGCCCAAACACAGCTCTGCCCCTCTAAACGATCTCCCGTTCCCCCCTCCTTCTTGGAAGCATTACAGGAGATGTGATAAGTAAATACAAGCTTAATATAGCTGTTTACTAAAGCTCTTGGGGAAGTCTAGCAAAATATGCTTTCATAAATAAACCAGAGCTAATTAAGAACCACTTGAAAAGCTAGCACAGGGAAAGGATGGGAGAAAATTCCCCTGTAACGTGTGTGTGGTTAGCAGAAGCATAATTCCAGCTGGACTGAGGCAGAAACCTGACTGGGAGCTGGGTTCATCCATTCTTTCTCATGTTGAGTAGCTTGGAGCATGTTTCTTAGGAGGACTGCCCACTAGTGAGACTTTCCAAAGTCAGGACTGCTGCTCAGGTCTAGAGCTTTGATCCAAGGGCTGCTCTGGCTTGCATTTAGGGTTGCTGCTGCTGCTTTAATCTGTGGTGCTTTATTCAGGCATAGCCTGGCTGCTCCATCAGCTTGTGCTCTGGGTAGGAGCCTGCATACACACAGTTCCCTTCTGTGGGATCTGAGCTTTCCACTGGAGCTTTTTCTGGAGCATTTGGCAGTCTCAGCAGCAGCTGAGCTGGGATTAGCCAGGCCTACCCTTTCCTTCTGGTTTAGGTACAGGAGAGAGACCTACAGGACTGATAAAGGTCAGTTCTCTACTAGAGTTTATTTTCTCTATTCCATGAAACAGCGTTTGGCTGTAGCAAGGTCTGTGGCTGTTGGCTTGTGAAGTGACAATTTAGGTAAGGACCAAGAAGGGGAACTATTCAGTCATTGTAAATAAGACATTTATTAAGTTTTAGCTCCAGTGCCTCATGGTATGGGCAAGTGGAGAACTGGAGCATTGTCTTGGTATGAGGAAACCCCCAGAATACTTGCCCTATTTGTGTAATTGTCCAGGCTAAGAACAGCTATTAGGCACTGTAGGATCTGCGTACGTGCACTACAACAGAGACCGTTCTTCTCAGAGCATTCTTACACCTTGGGGCTGTGGAAGAACAACATGGAATGCTGCTAGAATGACCGAAGGGCTGTCAAGGTCCCATGGATGAGGTGGGCTGTCCTGTCCGTGTGCTGCAGAGCCACGTTTGATTCATACAAACACTGTCTATTCACATTTCCTTTAATCAGATATGCTTGTATAGGTTTCTTGTTTTGAAAATCCATCTGTATTTTCTTTCACAGTTTCAACATTTCTAATCATATTTTATATTCATGTTCTGCTACTTTTGAATTCCAAAGTGCTGTCAAGTCCCATGATTTCAGTAGGACTGCCTAGGTGGTATTTCCAACCAGCTGGTAGCAGAAATAGTATATGGCACCAGGGAGGAAATCTAAACTCATATGGTCTGTTGCCTTTACACAATCTGCTTGATGAATTAATTTCACTGACTGGCAGCAGGTGGAAGGAAGGTGAGAACATCAGAAAGGTTTTTTAAATGGCAATCTTTAACTCCATTTTTCATCGTAATGATCAGGTTTTAAATCTGCCCATTATGTCTGGAGCCTGTGCTATGCATTGGGGACGTGAGAGGCAAGTCTGATTCCATTTGCTTCTGGGATTTGAGGGGAGGACAAGAAAAAAAGACAAGGTTATTAGTTTTAGTTATTATAAGTTTTAGTCCCTTCATGCAAAGGTTGTTTTGTACCTCAGAACTCCCTGATGATTTAACCAATTTTTTGTTTTGTTTTTTTCCTTTCACATACAAGCTATCGAACTGGACTGCACAACTAAGTGCCATACACATCACTTGTCCTAAGTGTTATCCTTTCGTAGCTTCCAGCAGCTAAATACCTTCCAAGCATATGTATTTACACACAAGAAAAGGTCACAGTCATCTCTGAACAACTTTGCATGCCTGTGTTCACTCACTGTGGCCCAATTCCATGGCATACCAGCAGCCTCCTAACTGAGCTGCCTTGAAATACACCACTGAACACTGCCATTTCTATAGAGAAGGATGTGCTTCAGAAAGCTGAATTTATACCCAGTTTTGGGGAGCTGTAAGGTATTGAGAATCTATATTATCCCTTCACCATGTTTCTTTTCCCTGCAGTGAGCACACTTGATTTATCCTGAAAGGTGCATGAGCTCGGCCTGCTGTAATTAGCTTTAGGTAGATTTTAAATGAGCTCGATGACATCACATCTGGCTACTTCTGTTTTTCCTATATTTCTGAGGCATCTTTATTACTCATTGTGCTGAATGCATGATTTGTAGTTTCTATATTTAGGGGTTGAGAATCTCTCTTTGTAGGAATACATGTTGATTTCACTGTTCGATCCAGGCGAGAGAAACTTCTAGGCCATGTTGTCATTCCTTGCTCCTGGAACCTCCCTGTTCACCTCATCTGCTGATCTGTTGGCAATCCCCCACCTTCCTCTCTGAGTATCATTTATACAGCAAACTCTTTGTGTCATGTGCAAATCTGTATGTTGTTTTTTCCTTTAAGCCTGGTTTTCTACTTACACTGACAAATTTGTAATCCATTCACTGCTTTAGCCTGAGACCGCTTCGTATTTTTGATAGCCTAATATAGGAAGTATTAAAGTTGCATAGAACCTCGGATAAATTGTAGGGTTATTTGTGGCTTGTAAGAAGCTTATGTATTCTTTGCCAACATCTGGCACCTCGGAAGCTCGGGTGGAAGCGAATGAAAGTTGCCCTTAGCTGCAGATTGTGTTTGCTCCAGTGCCCAGCAGGGTCATTTACACAGGGGTCTTCCTACACATCAGCCTTTCTTCCCTGGGGGGAGACATGCACTGAAGGCTATTGCTGGGAGAGAAGGCTGAAGAGAAAACTGCAGGTGGAGTTTGAAGAAGTATTCTGTGACCCAGCCTAAATCCTGAAATCCTGATTACAAATTACTGGATTTTTTCCCTTGTCCCGCGCCCCCCCCTCCATGTTTGTTACTGATAACATTGATCATTACTCCTTTTGCCACAAATTTTTGTCAAGTGGGGGATTGCTGTGTAATTTCTGTCAATCTTTTCCAAATTCAACTGATTCAACACATCATAGGGAATTTTTTTAGCAGTATTTCTTCTAATTTTCTTTTTCTAGATTATTTTACTTTTTCCTCTATTTTCTGTAAAATGCAGTGTTTACAACTGAATGCAGTGTATCAGCTCACATCAGTTGAGTGAAATAACTCTGCTAGACCTCCTATGCTTTGTATAAAATATCCTGGAGCCAATATTAATTGCTTACCCTATTTGAAGGTAACTCTGGTCTCTGTTCTTTCATCCCCAATTCCATTTTTTATATAAGCATTCCCGTCAGCATTATTTTCATGTTCTGTTGAATTTTTTTTTCTCCTAAATGTGTGTCAGGCTAATTAGAACGGTGGGGCAGAATTTAAAAGAAGATTCTCCCCTTCACCCACAGTTCTACTGCAATGTAATTAAGTAACGAAGATTACAGTGTCTCATGCATAAAAATTTTAGTGACCCATATCCATAATAGTCATGCACCATGGATTAGGTAGTTTTGATATCACTAACCCTTACTCTGAGCTGTTCTCAGATTTTTTTAAGTTCTTCTGGGTGAATTATTAGTGGGGATGATAGAATTTCAGAGATGTTTGTTTTGGGAATCAGTTTCTCAGACAGTTATTTTCTTTGGCTAATCAGAATCACTCTTCTCTCCCCGCTGCCCTTCCCTGGCGCATTAGAAAACACAAGGAGAGAGGACTAATGGCCTCTGACAGTGAAACAAAGCTCAGGGACGTCCAATTCCCATGACAAAACAGTGGCAAGTCTTTTATTAAGTTTCATGAAAGTTATTTCAGAGGGAGACCGGTCTTCTCAATTAAATAGCAAGAAGACTATTTCTCTAGGCTTACAGCTTGAACTATATCCTGTATTAGATTTTATCCAGGATTCCCACTGAAGTGAATTGCATTTAGTGTAGTATATTACAAGCCTGGGCATTTTTTCTGGTTGACAATTTTTTCTGGTTGATGGGTAATCAGCATCTTATCCATAAATACCTCTTAATGTTATGCTGGTTTGTACTGCTTACACTTGGTAATATTTTAAAATTAAAAGGTCTTCTTCCTTTTTGTATGAACCAAAGGCTTGCTTGCATGATGAATCCAAACCACTTTTCAAGCATGTTTATGAGGTTCATTTTGCTTGCCTTTCTCTCGTGGTTGTGTAAGAATTGTGTGACCTTTGTGCAGCAGAGCGAGTGTGTCCCTGCCTTCCATACAAATAGGTGCTGCTGCTCTGCTTTCATCTCTACACGGGGGAGATTACACTGTGTGCTCATTTACTTACTAATTGGGCAAATATGACAGCACAGAATTTCAGAGCATGATAAATGTAACTGTGCCCATGTCTGCTCCTTTGTTTGGTTGTTCAGCCCCTGGCAGCAGCACAATCAATTACAGGCTCCCCAGGGGTGCATTTAGGCTGCTGAGAGCTCCGCCGGGGAATACACTGTTTACAAGCAGTCCAGGGTTTCTCATCCAGCCTTCTCAGAAGTTCTGGGTTTCTGTGAAGCTGAAGATTTGTAAGAATCCTACCTAAGCTGCTTTTTGGCAGAGGTTAATGGAATTAACTGTTCCGCATTGTTTTTGTAAATTATGCCTCTACATACCTTCATGTGCAAAGCTGTTTCCCTACTTTCCTCTTCATTTCCCATTGAAGAAAACAATGACTTTGTCCTCAGGGAGAAGGAACGAATGAGTTTTTCACTCATCTTATTCCAATTATCTCTTTCAACTCAGCGACATTTAAAAAGTTCTGTTTTCTGTAAACATACTGCTAGGATATTCCATGCTGCATGTTAACCGGGATAATGAAATGTTGCAGCAAATATGTGTTAACTGTGCTTACATTACAGAAAAAAAACAGAAAGAAATTATCTTGTCATTTGTCATCAAGTGTAAAAGAGACACTGTGATAAATTGAGTATCACATGGAAAAGGCAGAGTTCTTATTTTAATTCATGGCTAAGTAATCATGTTAAATGAAGATCAGTCAGCTCAGTGCAAGCTAGTTTTGAACAGAACTTGTTTGTTTTAAATCACTTCTGTCTGTACTGTCTGGCAGATATTTAAGACTTTACAAGGTGCACACACCACTAGAAAATTCTACAGTAGTGTAGAAAACTTTTCCACTTACTTCTTCCAACCATGTTTCAAGGATTCAGTGGTACCAGCCATCATTTCAGACCTATGGAGGTCAATAATTTACAGCATTAGTTTTCTTTGAGTCACTAACTTGACCTTTATTTTAATAGGAAATGAAAAGGGGAAGAATAATTCCTGGTGGTTGAGAAATATGGGAAAATATTACTTTTTCTTCTCTTAAGAGTAATCTGATTCTACTTTTCAGTAAAGCAGCTATGCTAGTGACTGTATGTTGTCAGTATCAAAAACCATTTTGTTAAATGACCTTCTATAACTTTTTTTGCTCTCTGTGAAGCCCAAGAAGCTGGTTTAGATGAGATTAAGATGTGCTATAATTACTTCTATTATTCACCATCCTACACCAAATTGTACTGGATTTCAGAAAGTGAGAAATCATCTTTCATACAAGCTTTGTTTGTAAGTGTCCTATGCCTACAGGATAAAGTACTTTCTCTTGCTATCCTATAAAACTGAGAGTACTGAGGAGCCTAGCTAGGTGTGAGTGCACCTGAAGGGTGTGGCATATTCATGGCAACAGTGATCCAAGAAAATGCTGAAATCTCTTCAGTTACTTCAGTGTTCTTGGCAAATACAAGTAAGGTAATAAGTTGTCAGAATTATGGCTAAGGAAATGACTAGATAAACTTCGTAAAATTAGACTTAAGTGTTTAAACCTTTCTCTGCAAGGATGAGCTCTCAGTGTTCAGTGGCATGTCCATAGGACACTTTTCACTGTCCCAGGCTGCTCCAAGCCCTGTCCAGCCTGGCCTCGGACACTGCCAGGGATCCAGGGGCAGCCACAGCTTCTCTGGGCACCTGTGCCAGGGCCTGACCCCCTGACAGGGGAGAATTTCTTTCAAAGAAGGAGTGACTGTTGAGCAGCTAAACAAGGACAAGGGCCTAGAGAATTGGCAAAAAGCAATTCTGAGAACTATTTAATGTCATTGAGAAACATCAAAAAGGAGCTCCAAAGATGGCTTGTCTGAGCAGATTCTGAAAATAAATAAATTGCTTATTTGCAGACAAATGTAAATGGCAATTCTGCTTATAAAGATATTCTTACATAATTTTTTAGGTGATTACTATTTGATTTGCAGAACTGGAGCTGCTGCCAGTTGATCCCTCTTTTCGTTTATCACATAGATTCATTTCTCACCATTTATGTCTCTGGAGGATGTGGTCTTCAAGCCCCAAACCACAAAGGCATCCATTTTAAATCTTAGAAGTATGAAGTCTGTTCTGAACATTTATATAAAATAATGAGATAAAGAACTGAAAATAGAAAAGTGACAGATTCCTGGAACTTGAACAGCTTTTTTGCAAATTGGCTATTTATGGAATACTGATAGCCAAATGTTCTTTCCTGATATCTTGCTAAGCTGTGTCATGTTACTGGAAGCCTAAGATCTGTCATCACTGCACATTGCATACGTTGGAGCTGCTTGTTTGCAGTCTGCTGGGCACACGGGGCCGCTCTGTCTTGGAGCCACCTGCTGCGGGAAGAGCAGAAGCAGGCTGGAAGTGCTTGGAAAGCGGCGGTGGGTGGGACTTGCTGAGAAGCACAGGAGCTGCTAGAAAGGTGGAGGGATGCCCAGCACCCAGGGTATTTCTGTCTCTCTACGCAGAGCTGAGTTCTACTCCAGATGGGGTTTCATACCTTGTTTCATCTAATGTTCCCTTGAGGTGCTTGGGCTGAGCCAAAGGAAGGAACTGATCTAGCCTAGCAGTAACTTGATAAGAATTTTAAAAAGCGGAAAAATGACTTTTTGATTGAATCACAGCCCTGTGTGAAACCCCAAATCCTGCTCAGTGTCCTCAGTAACAAGCCTAGCAAGGGAGGGAGAGAAAATCCAGTCAGACTTTTTCAACAGTCTGAAATTACGTCAGTTTAAAGTAACTATGAAGCTGCAGCCTGGAGTGGAAAAGATGAGTAAATTCTCCTCCTTGATAAGAGTTTCTCTCTCATTATCTACTCTGCTAATTTTCCTGCAGGCCTTGCAGACAGTACCTAAACTTCTGATTGCCTTGTGTCAGCAGCAGGTCTGGCCGAAGGCTCAGTCCTCTTTCCCTGGAACTTCCCCCCATGCTCTAAGCCTCCTGGCCCTGCTCGTTCCCACCCTGCTCCTCATTCCTGACCCCTGGCAGCTCCCCTGCTGCTCCTCAGGATTTCTGCCTGCCTCTCGCTGGTGCTATAGCTCGCAGCCAGAAGCATTGCTGCCATCGGGAGCCTTGGAGAGGAGCTGTGCACTGCAGTTGTTTTTGAAAGCTGGCGTGGTTAAGAGCAAACAAGCAAACTAAAAGCACAGAGAAATGCGGTTACTTTTTGTTATGCTGAAAATGAAACATTTCATCAGCTGGATGAAACAAATCAATTTAGTTGAAAAAGGGAGTGAGTAACTAGATCATTCAGACACGGATTTGGAACAGTGGTGATAAACTTTAAATCATAGCTCTACCTGCTTTGAAAACAACAGATTTAATAAAAAACAGCCCACCAAAGCCACCTAACAGTCTGTCTCTCTCTAGTTACTTATCTCAGGCACAACCCAGGGCTTAAGAGCTGCTTTTCTAAGAAATGTTTTTAGAACAGTGTTCTAGGCACAGGGAAAATAGCTAAATGATCTGTCTTCATCTTTTCTTAGAGCAAAAGGGGCATCAAAGCCTCAGTGGTGCTTTGTCAGACTAAGCACAGGTTCCCTCTGGAGCAGGGAATCGTTAGCAATGCTCACCAGTACACGACAGACCTCAGAGTGTAACCTAACAGAGCCTTTTTTAAGTGCCGAGTCTTTGTGCATCTCCTGGGGGTCTGTGCTGGCCCAGCATGGGGGGGTTCCCTTCCATGAAATGCTCTTCCTTAGACTGTGCTCTCCCGGCAGGAGGAGAGACTTGAATGTGCAGCAGCTTGCTTTGTCCTAAAGGGTTATTTTTTTCTATTATATTCCTAGTCTTCTGTGTTTTCAGACCTAGACAATGATGTCCTTAGCTCCTGTGGAGACAAGTACTCACAGGAGTTTAGGGAAACACCACTGGTTATCATTAGCCAATATAAGTGAGAGGATCATAGTCTGGCCCTGAAGATTTTCTTCTTTATAACAACTTAGAGCACTTACAGCACTGGAAGGAGACACGAGCCCTGACTAATTCTAGACATGGGAAAATTCTTCACAACAAGTAATTTGCTCTGTACTTTAAGTGCTGATCTTGCAATGTTGGGAGTGTGGATTCTAACACCAAATAAATAAAATTTTCATTTGTATTATTGTTTTCAGTAGTGTTGATCAATAAAGTAATTGCTTTGTCTTGATGTTTAATTCAGAATGCAAAAGAAAAAGGGATGTTATTTTCTTAGTGTTATCTGGGTGAGTCATGTGGGAGAGCTCAAGTTTCCTGACTGCTGAAGAAGGTATTCAGTTTGGCTTGCGTACAGATGTAAAATGTTTTAGCAGAGCAAGTTTGTGACTTAGGCCAGGAAAAGATTATCACTCATAAAGGTATAAGGAGCTGAGAGAAGAGGGGTTGGTTAGAAGGAATCAGTTTTAAGAGGCTGTTCTGGAAAATCTGTGTGATTTGGGCAATCCTAGTTGTGACAATAAAATGCAGGTTGTGTCTATGTGCAGAGCTCCTACACAGCAGCTTTGGTCCTGCATCTCTGCAAGCAGGATGGATTTCTGTTGCACTGTTGACAGGGAACACATACTTCCAGCTAATCTTCATATTATGCATCCTTGAATTTATGTTCTTATAATGAGGCAGTATAAGCCTCATGAGAACGTCTTTCTGAGCAAAACTCTCCCTCAGATTTTTTTTTTTAACTTAATGGTTTGGCTTGCTCAGAGACCCTGGACATGGGGCCCTTTGTGTAGCTGACTGATAGGAACTGTCATTATGCCTTTCTGCTTTAATGGGACACTGCATCATTCCTTTTTACATTCCAAGTAATTTTTAAAGCATGAAAGATAGATGGGTTACAGTCATCCCTGTATTTTGAAAGGCTCTTGTTTTCACATAAGAATTGCTTAATGTTCTACTCTTGCTTCTCTGAACAGGAATGTTGGGTCACTGAATGTGTGTTGTTTGAAAGATCATCTGCTTCTGATTAACAGCAAGTGTAATGTATTACAGCTCTTCTGAAGTTGAAATTTGGAGCTGCTTCTGTTTTATTTCCTTGAAGCTGACTGGAGAATCTAGTCACACCAAGGGAATGTTTTCCCCATGCACCAGCTGATACAGCAATAGAGCTGCACTGGAGTGCTCAGTAAATGAAAGCGCTGGTGGCTTATGGGCTGTACATTAATGCAGATGTATTAAAAATCTTCTGAAGATGTTGGCAGAATTCTTATATTGCTAAATGAAATACAAATGAAGGTTTAATTGCCAAATCCAGATCTCTTCTGCATTATAAAGCTTTTTCTCTGCTCTTGCTGTTTTAAGAGAAGTACTAGCATAGCATCCTAAATTAACATTTCTTCTGGAAGTCACAGAGGTAGTAAGTACAGCTGCTCAAAAACTATCTTACAGAAATTAATAGAAAAATATCCAAAAGCTTTGTAGCAGAAGGTTTAATTATGAGCTGCCCAACATGTCTGAGCAGGAAATTAATGCACTGCCTACTGTGCCTTCAGTGTCCTGACCAGCCTCACAACGGTGGGGGCATTTCTTATCCCAGGACTGTGTTTAAAGCTGAAGAGCAGGCAGCCATGAATGGAAGAGTGTTGGAGGTCTCCATCTCCTGACTGCCGAGGCAGTGGGCAGCACAGCTTGCCATGGAAGGCAGTGCAGACTGGTGCAGACAGGGCATGTGCTCACACTGAGGTCACTGGTACCCACAGGCATGAGGCTTTTCTCCAAGGCTGGGCACAAAGGAAAACTTTGAGCTATTTAGGGTGTAGCTTTAAAACTAGCCTAAATCAGTTTGTTTCAGTTCCCTTAAGGGTCTGTTTGAAAAAGTAGTGATTGAGGTGGAGATGGTGGCTGTGAAGGGTTGGTTTTGGAAATAGTGAGTGTATGACTTGTTTTCTACACTCTTGGTTTTTAGAACAGATTTAAAGATCCATTTGCAATTTCTTTTTCCTCTGAAGCGTATGCAGGACACACCATGCACTTTTGTTTAGATTTATAAAACTGCAGTGCTTTAGTGAGTCTCTAAGGCTTTTGTGCCTGATCTTGATTAACGCAGTGCCCTTCCAAAGGAGAAACTGCTACAAGGCAGAAGCAGAAAACAGCCACCAAACCTGTGTTTCAGTGCAGTATTTCACACTGCTGTGTTAAACTGCACAGCTGCAGTCATATGCTTCTTCTAATTCCCTTGTGCCTCCAGAAGTGCTTGGATTCCCCTCTTCATTATCCTACTTTTCCACTTACTCCCTGCACTCTCCTCACACTCTTAACTTTATTCTTTCCTTCACTTCTCCCTTAAAAGCTCCCAGGTCCATGCTATACAAAGCCAGAAGCTTGCTTTGAGGTCCTGGACCCCTGTGTGGTTGATGGGGAAGCTTTAAGGGGAAAAGAGCTGCCTCCTGAATGGGGCACAGGCAGCTTGGCTGTGCAGGGAGAGGGGTGGTGAGAGATAGAAGCAGGGCTTCCAAGGGGCTTTTTTTACACAGTGTTCCCCCACCCATCCTTCGGTGAGCTCCTAATTTAGCCTTGCCTGGGGTCATCCACTCACTCACAGTCTTCGGTTTGCTTGTTAAAAGGGGGAGGCCATAGACCTCCCCTGCCTGGAGACTTGCTTTCATGTCCTAAACTTCCCAAGTATCTCTGTGTGAGGTGTCTGTCATGGTGTCAGCTATCAAATACCTCTGGGAGTGGGATGAATAATGGCTGGAAGGGTTTTGAAGGTAGGGGAACAACGATGGCAAAAGAAAAACAATGTGTCTATTTTAAACTTGAATAGCAACTTGGATTTGTCTAATTACAATGTTCAAGCAGAAAAGTAACACCGCTTCAGGAACAATTGTACCTTGAAATAGCAAACTGACTTGGAGGAAGCTCTTAGTGGAATGGCTGGAGCTTTGTCAGAGAACCACATCAGAAAATGTTCAATTCCAGTATCTAATGAATTACCCATCACTGCCCAGTTCTGTTAACCTTTGAAAATCCCAAGTGAGAGAGGTGGGATCGAGAGTCCACAAAGCTGGATTTTATTCTCTGTGTGTGCCAATTTTGATTTTACATTTCACAAGTCCATCTCTCCATGGACATAATTTTAATAGGTTTCTAGATCTTTTAATTAAGACCTAGTTGTAAAGCTCTCCCAGCTGTTATTTGAGTCCGACATAAAGTTTCAATAGCTTTGTGAGGCATGGATTTTCTTTAAAGAATGCTTCGTAACCCTTTGTCCAGGATAATTGACACAGTACTTGGCCATTTGCCTGTTCCTTTGGTCCTTTATTATTGTTCCTACCTACTGGTCCACATTAGATGGATGTTATCTGTGCTGGTCCCTGTGTTCAAGGCTTCTTAATAAGAAGCTGTGTCATTTGTACTGTCTTTTGTTCTTTTGATGCTGGTGAGGTTTTGAAGTATTAGCATGGGTATTATAGTGATTAGGTAATTATTTTATCCTTGAATTTCTTTTGAATTGGTGGGTGAATTATGGCTGGTCCCAGTGAGTTCTTACAGTTTACTATTTCAGTTTATTCTGCAATAAGATGTCAGTTCATTTTTGGTCACACTTTCAGCTGCATCACCCTTTCATCTATGGAAACCTCCCAGTGATTTTCTGTACTAAATGTGCAAAAAGATTCATCTGGTTTTTGTACAGTCACTGTGTTTTCTGTGGATAGTCCAGCTTGATCCCACAGAATTTGGCAGCCATCCTACTCTTGATGTAATGATAAAGAAGGTGTGTTAAGGATTACTGTAATGCTGCAACCTTGTCCTTAAAGTCTTTTGTGGCCTGTCATACTGTGTTTTTTACAATTACCCTGCTATGATTTAGAATCCTTTCCTTTATGCTGATATGCATATGCCATGATGTTCTTTGATGCTGTTTTGCTGATACCCTCTCTTAACCTGCCATTTCAACACGATGGCTTTTTTTGCTGCTCGGCTTTCAGCAGGGTTCTTTGAGGTGAGGGGTGTATGCTTACCTTCCACTATGCTATGCTTACATAATCTTCACATACTTGCCAATACTTAACGTTTGAAATTTTGTTTCAACAAGCTTTCACTTTCAGTTACATCATCTTTTTAAAATCAAGAGGAAGTTTTTAAAATTTTTGTCTACTTCAGAGATATTGAATCTTAGGATTGCTCTTACAGACTGTCTTCTTGGTAGTAATGTTCTTGATGAGGGCCTTGACCCTGCTGTGACTGTGTCACAAGGTGGCTTTCTTTTAGTGGGTCTCCTATCTAGTCACTCCCCGCAGCACAATCTGCCGATCAGATTTGTCACACAGCATGCCTGAAATAACTAAACCCTACCATTGCTGCTCTTTTCCTGTGCTAGCAATCATTCCAGTTTCTCTGGGCACAACAGGGTTGCTCTTGTCAAATGAAAAAGACTAGGTTGTCCTTAATAATATTTTTTCCTGTATTTGGACATGGACTTGGAGTTTTGTGGAGATTCTATTTTATTCATTGCTGCATTTCACCAAGCTCTGATTTGATTCTAAGATATTTGTGATACGATTTTTTAGCATGATTCCTCTATTGACATGACTTACTGCATCTTTCTTTTAATCCTTTATCTAGATACTAAAGTACCTGATTATCACTTTTCTCCAAGTGTTTGACATTCTTTAAGACATACTTACAAGTAGGTGTTCTAGCCTACCCTTCCCTTTTTTAACATTCTCAGCATTTGTATAGAAACACATTTATATATTTGGTTAGGGTTTTTTGTCTTCTGCGTCTTTTGGAAAACACTGCTTCACCTTTGGTTTTAGCCAATGCGTTTTCTACCCTTGGGCATGTGGACAGATAAGGAAAAGGGCACATAAAATCTCACTATGCGTGTATCTTTCTCTGGGGTTTCTCTGCTTGTTTTACACGTGTCAATACTCAGATGAACTTTGCAGGCAGACTGATGAGTGTCTGTGCTTTATTATGGGTTTATGTTATGGGAGTGGGTGACTCAAATTAGGGAGTTTCAGTCAGCAGCTTAAATCTGTTCCTGAGTCAATATTAGTTAATATTTTTTGTTATGGATTTTGAGCTTAGCTGCAGATGCTGAGGCTGAAGACTTGCCCTGAAACCCGCAAAAGGCCATGGCCCTTGAGTGGAATGCTGTTTGGTACAGCATTTGATAAATTTTTGGGTACTATTCCAGTTTCACTTTAGAAATACAAGGCCAGTGATATAAGGACAAGTGGGAACTGCAGTATTTTTAGTGAGGAAAGAGAGTGCTTCACTGGCCAGTGAAGGATAAGCCCCAAACAATTAGGGTAAAATGTTTTTCCATGCTGTTTTGCTCTGGAAGCTTGTCCAAATCACTTCCCAAAATAGTGGTAACTGATATTATCAATAATGTATCATGGAGAGAATAACAGAAGCAAATCTTTAGCCTTACTTTGGCAGTGAGATGCCTAAAGCTGTATAATGAAATGGGATTTTGAGCAACAGCAGATTTTGGACTCACATGTCAATCACATCCCCTCCTTTCTCTCTCCACCAGATGCTGTTTTACAAGTATGTAACATTTTATGTGCAAGCAGAGAACAGCTGATTTATTACAGAAATGAAAGAATATTAAACCTTCTACAGGGCTGTGAGGACAGCCTTAGCACAAATACACCTAATCCTGATCTGATAATAGCAGGCAATGAACTCACAATATTCCATATTACATTAAAATTTCTGTAACCTAGCTGCAAACGGTTTTTCTTTTAAATTTTGTTTGCTTAAGTTTATTACAGAAAGTAAAAATAACCCCTGCTCTGATAGCACCTGCAAGATAGATGTTGCTCTATTTCTTTGCAAATAAAGGCCTGCATTTTATTACTGCGAAAATTGCTGTATTTCTGCTTTTGCACATCAGGCAATTTTCTGAAGCTTCTCCCAACAGGTATGTTATAATGGCTTTGTGTGCTGGGAAGTTATGCCTTTTCTAAATATATATCTACAGACGTTTGAAGTACATTAAGAATCACCACTATATGGAACTATGAAGGGAAAACATATATGAGCAATGTTCAAACCAGAGCTAAAGTTTTAAACCCCTGTTCTAGTCACCTAAAGGGAGATTGCCAATGGAAATCCAGTTCTTAAAAAACATAATGAAGTAGTCATCTAAATTTTCCTTCAAGACCATCCATCACGTCATTCAGTTTGATGGAATGAAGCAGGACTGTTCGTGCCACTAAGATGATAGTGTGCCTCATTTGTGGGTTTACATTAGTGGGTGACAATAGACCCTTCGTAAGTGAGGGTTAGTTAGTCCCCATGAAGTTCAGCGGGGCTGCCCATCCTTTCTGCCCCCACACCTCCTGCCAGTGCCACGCCTGAGGACAGGATTCGGCAGCCCAGCTGTGAGCACACAGGGCTGTGGCTTTCTATGTGGGGCAGCATTCAAAAGAAGGTCTGTTTGGATTATAGTGCCAGGAAAATATCTGGAGATACCATTTAATGGTATTTCATTATTGTCACTAATAAGCAGTGGCTCCTGGGTTTATATATGTAGGGTGTATAAGAATGTGTTTACTAAGTGTGTGTTAATCTTTGGTGTATTTATTTGTGGGATAAAGAGTCCAATAGTCTTTTTAGTGAAAAATAGCTCAGATGAGAGTATTAGTTTTTGTAAGATGGTGTTTTAATAGGATAAACAAAAAATGTGACTGATTTAATATGTGTTTTATAACCAAATATTTTACATAACGTTACTTTTTATCTCTTTTTTATACTGTGGAGGCATTCATGCATGGATTGTTAGAATAACAGAAATTATTTGAAGTAACTGTGCCTTTATCTGAACATTTGCTATGCTTGTAAACTTGCATGCTGTTTGTGTCGAGAATTACACACACTTCTATTTGCCAACCGCAAACAAACAGATTTTCATTTTTGCAATTTACACACTTTTGCATTGTACATCAATAAGACTCTAATCAAATTTAATCCTACACCCATTACTGCATGGTAGTTTAATAAGTCCTGATTTTTGAATTCATCTCCCTGCTTTCTGAAGGGAGAGTGAAAGAGCTGCTGCCTGCATTCTCCCTGCAGAATGCTGGCTTTGTGCTAAACTCGACGAGGTTTAATCTGGTGCGTGTGAGTGAAGAGAACAGCTGTACCTTTCCACCCTGCAGAGCCTCCGTGCTTTGTACCATGTCTAGCCTGACAGAAGCACATCCTGTTAGGAACGAGTGCTCGGCATCGTTCAATCAGAGAACAGCTAAATTAAGGATAACAATATGGGAGCTACCTGAAGTCGCCATAGAGAAAAATTCAGAAGCACTGCTGGGAAGTCCAGGTGTGTTTCCTGGGAGATGGTACAGGAGATACTTGAACTACTGCGTAGGGCTGCTTTTTATCAGTCTCCTAAATGTCATGTCCAGGAGCTGTGGTAAATGGGGGGTGGTAACTACTGCTGTCTTAGGTGCTTTAAAGTAGCACCAGCCCAGAAAATACTTCCTTTCCAAAGCAGCGCTACCACAGCAGCTAATCAGTACTGTCTGACAGGGGAAAGAGGAGCACGTTGACAGCATTTACTGGACTCAGACAGTCTCTGCTAGCATTCATCATAAGAGGCTATTTAGGAGGCTAAACATTCCTGAAGTGAAAGGGGAACTACTCTTTTGTGGTAGGAACTGTCTGGAGACAGAAAACAGAGAAGGAGTGAGGTGTCAATTTTCTGCATGGCAAAAGGTTAACAGCAGGGAGCCCTCAGGTGTTCAGGTTAGATTCATGTGCTAGCAGTTGAAGTCTCTGTGAAGGGGAAAATGGCAAAATGTGCAGAAAATATAAATTGTTTGGGTCAGTCAAATCTAGGAAATGCAGGCATAACCTTCCAGAAGTCAGCAAAGCTAGAGGAACTAGCAAGAGCATACCAAGCAAAATCAATTAATGAATATAAAGTATTGCCTGTTGGCAGTGGTAGGAATGATTTTAACTATAGACATCTGCTGTTAGAATTTAAGTAAAGTGTTAGCAGTGAAAGAAGAGTCTGTTGTGTCCTTCTGGACACAGTTCAAAAGACTTGTTGAGAGTACGTTGATAATGCCTCTATGTAAATATTTTGCCTTTTGTTCTTGAGTCCATGGTCAACTTTAATTATGTATTATCGAGGAAGATTAGTTAAAACAGAAATGGTTTGGAGTTTGCTGAGGAAAATGTTTAGGAGCATTTGATTCAAGGGACAGGGAATTGATTTTAAAATGGTCTATTAAAATCTTTTTATTCACAGCCCATAATTCATCTGTAGAACTTGCTGCCAGACCTCAATGATGTTAAGGTTTTAGAAGAAATTCTGTATAAAAAGATTTCATTTCTAAGTGTATACTGAGAATACTTACAAGTATGTTATTTAAAGTATAATACTTGATCCACATTCCTGCAGGGATATGTTAAGGGCTAAGACATCATTTTCTAACTCTTGTAAGCTGTCCTTTCTCTATTGCTTTATTTTTGGTAAGTATTTGTTTCTCCCTGTTATACACAGGTTACTCCCAGTTAGAAAGCCTGCTAGGCATGTCTAATATGACATTTCCTACTGTGATTGTGATATCCTTAGTTCAGAAGAAAGCACAAACAATTCAATGCCCTGTATATGGATTCCTTCCTTTAAGAGGCCTTGCGATTGTCTGTGCTTCTGCAAATGCATCATTGCAGTCAAGGTAAGTTATTGTATCATGTATCATCAGGATCTGAGCTTTTTAAACAGAGCCACAATAGAATGAAAACAATTTTCCTGCTGGCATTTGTTTTGGTTTGAGTCTGAGTTTCTCCAGGGCCATCTCTCATTAGTATTCCAACTCCTTTGTGATGCTAATGCGGTCACCAGGAGTTGGATGAGAATTTTCAACCTGTAAAACACAATTTACACCCCCTCCTCACATGCCATCATGTTTTACAGGACGAGTGGACAAAAGCAGCCTTTGGCAGTATGACCCCATCTGGGAATGTAGGAGAGCTCTCCTGAGCTGCTCCCGCTGCGGAGGATGTGGGATGCAGGGTGGGGTGGCACATTCCTTGGTGTAGTCCAGTTCCTTCTCAGTAATCCCCTGTTCTTTCTCCATGGGCAAGCCTGGCTCTGTGCTCAGCAAAGACACTTTATTACAGTATTCTTTAAAAAAACAAAAAAGTACTATTTCTTTCAAGTTGTCTGGGTTTTGGGCACATCTTTAATTTCCATATGTGATATTAGAGGTGAACTGTAGTGGGGACATGGTCATTACCAGGTGGATCACTGCTTGTCTTCATTTAAGCTGGATTTTATCAGTTTATCACAGACAGGCGTGTTCTGTGCTGCTTGCTGGTGCTGATACAAACACTAGGATAGAAGTGGCTTATATTTTAAGGCTGGTTATTTTGAATGATAACCACAGCATCAGTATGCTTTTGCTAAGTCATGCTGGGAAGGACAAATACGGTTAGCAATGAAACTGAATTTTGCCTGGCGCTACAAATGCAAAGTTATTCTTTCCACTGACATAAATTAAAAAGCTTATTAATAATAGGTTGTTAAATGAGAAGTATAAAATCTGATTTTAGTCCTTATCTCAATTTTCAGAAAGTTTTCATCTGAATAGACATTCCCAATAATAATTTTCCAACCTTGTGACTGTACATAAATCTCTGAGCAATCAGATTAGGAGCCACTTTAGAAAAAATAGCCATAATTCACCAAGTGGAATAAGCCTTTTAAAACTAGCAAAAGGAAACCCTGTATTTATTATGGTGGTGATAATTGCTGGCATGAATCTTGTGAGAGTTCTGGTTTGTTTATTGTGTTGGAGGTTATACAGTACTTTTCCATGCAGTGTTGCTCTGCTGTCAGGCATTACATTTCCCTGAAGTTCTGTAGGCCACCATCATCTGTTTTATATTTGACACTGTAGGAGGAGAGCCTGCCAAACCACGACAGGCTATGTGGTGATTATAAGCCCTGAGAAATTGTATTTTATGGGTTGACAGGCTATAGATTTCAAGCTACACTTGTGAAAATGTGCTATTATGGGTTTAAGGTTATATCTTAATTTAGGAAATTCTGTACCTTTCTCAGTTTGGGGTGGTAGTGTTTGGGGTTGCTCCCTTGCAGCTGCATAATCCTTTGCTCTCACTTCACCTGGCTCATGTCTCCTACCCAAATTCTGCTTCCTTTGTAAGAAAACAACTAAAGAAATAATGAAATCATTTCATTATTCCAATGAAATAAGGGCCGTGGGAGGCTGAGCATCTGCTCCCCGTGCTGCCATGGCCTGCAAGGACCCCACAGCGGGTGTTTTGTCTGTAAAAATGGCATTCAAAATGTCTTGTAAAGTTTTTCAAGACTCTCTAATGGAAGGTGTTTCAATATTTTTCATGTTAAGATTACTTTAAGGAGTGACATTTATTTCTGAATAGAACTAATTAATTCTATTGTTGAAGCAGTTGGGGAGGAATGCTATAATCTGTAATTTATTAATTGGTAGATTACTTGATGAGCTGTTCATTTTCAGTTTGGAATTCCTGGAAAATTAAATGTGATGGTTTTTTTCTTATTTGATACTATAACTCCAAGTAAGGAAAATACTTTCCAGATTGATGAGTTTGATTTCTGCATACACCAAGCAAAGCAATGAAAAAGACGTAGTCTTCCTGTAGAGGATATAATTTAGAAGAAATCTTTATGTCCCTATCTACTACTAACTTCCCAAGGCATAAACAAATATGAAGGTTAGCAAAGTTCACAACAGATATTTGGCTCACTGGGGGAATGGCTTGACTTGGAATAGTGAAAATAATTTGGTGGGGTTTGCCCTCCTTTGGTTTGGGAGGAATTAGTGGGCAGTACCCTGACCCTGCAGCAGCACCACTGCAGCATGTCAGAATATTGCCTGCATCCTCTGCCAGGCTTTCCCACCTGGAGCAGTAAGCACAGGAATGGCAGTGTGAGAGAAGGCTTATGGAATCCATTGCTGAAAGCCATCAGCCTGCAAAACTCAGAAAAACCCAACCCTTTTTACACTGTCTGTTGACTCAAGGTTCTTTCCCTTGAGGAGAATTTGGACAAGACACAAAGTGTATCATTATCTGGTTTTCAGCCACAGGTCAAGATAGCCTGAACTGCCTGACCCTGCTTTGTAGGAGACATGAGGAATCAATGGTGCCACCTTCCTTCCCACTGCAGAGTGGCCTGCTGGTGCTCTCCTACAGTTTTTCAGTGTAATAGGAGCTAACGCTTCTTATTTCATCAGTCAAGCCTTTGAAAAATAGAATGCAAAAAGGGCTGTTTATGATGGAATCATCTTTCTCTGCAGTGCTGCCTTATCTTGCACCTTGTACAGTCTTCAGATTTCATAAATCTTAAACGAAATGATTCCCTAAGTTTAATAAGGGACCCCAATCTTAACAGGAATAACACTGCATGTCTCCTCAGTGTAATGCATGTGTGTGAAGGTGTAAGTGAAGTGCAGGCTGTTGGTGTTCCTGGTCCTGCTCCTCTGCAAGGGCAGCTCTGTGCTGCAGCTTCTGCAGCCAGGCCCTGGTGCCGTGCAGAGAGGGGTGGGTGCTGTGGGAAGGGCATGCTCGGCTGCTCTGTGCTGCCAAGGGAGGGCTGTGCTGAAAAGCTGAACCTGAGGAGAGTGGATTTGTTGCAGTCATCACAAGTCAAGCTTATTTAGTGAGGGAATTGTTAAATGCTAACGTCTCTTGTCAGCATGACACCACTGCCCTACTTTCATGGCAGTGATTTACAAACTGCAGCATATGGGAGTCTTGTGTAGAATTCAGCTCACCTTTGGGAATGCTCTGATGTATGAATGATGTATGAAGGTTAAACCTGCTGAAACACCCTCGTGACTTTCTGGTAACCATATACCCCCAATTCCTCAGGCCGGTGTGCTCTTACTAAGCTTTGTCTCAGGATTCTGTGGGACACTTACCCTTTGGAAAAGTCAGCCCTTGTCTTGAGTTTCAATGGACCAATCTGAGTCGAAGAAAAGGAGAGTACAAGAGGGGTTACAAGAGGGATTTCCTGCTTTTTAATGGCAATAGGGTTTTCTGCTGGATTCAAATGGGTGGTAGAAACAAAGAGAAGAATGTGCTGTCCTAGCCGTGCCTCCAGCCTTGATTCATCTTGTCCACTGACAAGAAATTCAGGGTTTGAAAGACAGTCAGGTGTTGCCTGTTCAGTGTGACTTGTTGGGAACTTACTGAACTGGCCACTGTCAATCCAAAAAATCTGCTTTTTTCTTATAAAAGCAGAAGGCATCTCTGGTGCATTTACTCCAACTAGAGAAAAAACTGTTAAATCCCTTGAAATAAATTTTGCATTAAGGCTGGGGGAAATGAAATGGGGTCTCAGGAAAAGCTCTTTGAACTTATGCTAAACATTTGCTGCTTTGCTGTATTTTACTCCAGTCTCAACTGTGCAGCCCTGAAGGCTGCAAGCCTGAAACTAAACTCCTAAAATTATAAAAGCGTAAAATAAAGTGAAGGTTAATGGTCACTGGCTTCTTTCCCACAGGCTCTGCAAGCTCTGATATGTGGAACACTAACAGAATAGGAAAGCATAAGGCAGTTATATATTGTTGTTCTTATAGTCAGCGTTACTACTGTCAAGCAAAACAACACTTCCTAAAAAAATAACACACCTGCACTGACAGTTAACCCGGGAAAGCTGTCTGGGACAGGCACTGTTTTGTCCATTACACAAACTCTTAAACAGAATGAAAGCAGCAGAAGGGGGATGTGCAGTGATTCTTCACTGACCCGTGCTGCTCCAGAGGCATACAAACAACGTAAAGGTGTTTGCTGAGGCTATCAGACTGCCCTGAACACCCTCTCAGTAGGGTTCTGCCAGGATCCTTTTGTAGGCTGCACAAGGAGCTCTAATGAATTTGTCTCTTGGGAAGGAAAATATGGCTTTAGAGAGGAGCTTCTTTTTAGGCATTTTGGGAGGAGGCTCATTGGACAGGTAAATGTAAAGCAGTTGAGACCTAATGTGTAACCTTTTTCAGAAGGATGCAGGAGTTAATCAACTTACTGGGGACTTCCAGTACTGCTTGGAAAAGATGTGTAGGCCGACCCAGTGAAGGTGTTTGACTAGAGGTCTCGAGGTAGGGGTCTGAATCAAAGAATCATAGAATAGGTTGGATTGGAAAGGACCTTGAAGCCCACTCCCCTGCCAGGGGAAGAGACACCTTCCACTGGAGCAGGCTGCTCGCAGCCCTACCCAACCTGGCCTTGAAACAGAGGATCATTTTAGAGTACTGTCACAAACTATCTGAGGGAATGACCAACCGGTTCAAAAGGGGAAGGAACTGACACAGATACAGTCAGAGCTGAAACTGAACATGATTAAGTTTCAGGTGTCCACATGTTTTGCCATTTTTGGCTAAATGAGCCTTGTAATTATCACAGTGATTTGTATAATGTATAAACAGAAATAGGGGCCGTGTTTGCAAGGAATTTTGAGTGGTTGACTTGGAGGCATTTCTTTATTCCAGGCTGTTTTCCAAGCAGTTTAATGCATGAACATCTTCACAGATTTTCAAACCTCCTTCTTTCTCTGCCTGACATTAGCATGCAACACCACTGCAGTGTGTTAGCAAATGCTCCATAGCAGGCGGATTTCCACACAATTTCAGTCCTGCTCCATCTACTGCCTGGCACAGGTTTTCCATCAGCTCCTGCACTTCATTGATTACTCTTCCCCTTCAAAGCTGTTAATTCATTCAGCAAAATTGGACTTAGAGATTTATGCTGCAAAGAACATGTGACAGTCTCTGTATTTTCTTTGTGTTGGGGATGCAGAGAAGTGGAAGGGGAAGCATTAAATTGTATAAAATAGGCATTAAATTGAAAGAAAGTACAGGTAAGGGGCACAGGCTACAGATACTCAGAAGGAATCTCTCAAAAAAAGAGTGTTTTATTTGAGACCCTTTAAAAAGAGGAAGACTCCTTGTTCCAGGGTGTAGATTGTAAATCTTTGATTAAATCCTGAACCAGCCCTATTAAATAGACACGAAGTGTTCTGTGGTACTGAGGAGAAGGGATCATGGGTTATTCAGCTGCAGTTCTAAGAGCCTCTTATAACCATGCATTTTAATGAAGCCATCAGCCCAAGGAATGCTGGCGATACACTGCAGCATCCCTGCCTGCCTGCAAAACTTGTCCTATCGATACACAGAGCGCTGCTATTTGCAAAGACCTTTTTAAGTACATGAAAAACAATCCATTTGGGAGAGATTAACTAATAATTAAGCTAGTGTGGAATTAACCTTAGGCAAATCTGTTTCCGTTTTGCAGTGTAGGGAAGTGTCTTGTCTGTCATACCCGTACAGTGACCCAATAAAGCATTGATACAAAAAATTCAATTCTCCAGCTAATCAGCGTGCTGTTTCAGCAAGGGCCATCATTTGAGATAGCTTTTGTTTTCTCATGCATAATAATTTTTGAGCATTATGTTAATTTTCATTTGAAGTTGATGGCATAGGGTTCCTGCAGAAGGTACAAATATTCTAGACTGCTTTATTTTATTTTTTTCAGAGTATTTGAGCATGAATCACTTCCCTGTACCTCATCTTTCTTATTTGATCAAAGAGTCTTCTCTACTGGGGGAAGCAATTTAAAACTACTGTGAAAATATCTCTACCATTTCTTTGCTCCTGAAAGCTCACTTGCTGCTGGGGCTGAGGCTGCAAACAAGGCTTTGCAGGGGCACAACTTGGTCGACTTGGTAGAAATTCAAGGACATCTGGTACACTTAAGTGTATCTCTTGGATTTTCTTTTTCTTTCTGTGAAATAGCTAATCAAGGGAGAAGAGGAGCTCAGAGTGGAGGAAAGACAGGGAGAGGACTGGGAGAGAGAAATCTGAAAAAGGAATCAAAATAATGATATTTTTCCTTTCAGTGAGAAGTAAGCCTGATCTAGGGGTTTTCTGCAATAGGGAAATTCTCTTAATAATCACCCTCCTTAAGATGATAGGCACAGACAGAAAATCCTGTAGCCTGTGACAAGGATGAAAATTCATAATTTTAATGTTGCTAAATTGAAATTAAATTTGCAAGTTTCAGATAATAGGGATATATTCCTTTAACTCTCATGTCCTCCCCCATCCTCTGTAGTTCATCCTTAGTTCTGCAAATCTCTTTCCAATGCTCTTCTCAGCTAATTCTAATAAGGGATCTTTCACAATTCATTATAAAAATACATAAGCCCAGGCATGCTGTGCAGTCAGCTATTAGTGTTCATACTATGTGATGAATTTAAATGCTGGAAAGTTAAGCTAAAATACCATTCTGACTGTATCCCCTACTTCCGGCCTTTTCACCAGCTCTTCTGGGAGCCTCTGGGTTAGGAAGAAGGGCATCCATCTCTCTTGGAAATGTCTGTCAAGCTCCAGAAATGTACATGAGCACATTTACAAGCAAACAAGATTATTTTGATATCTTTCTCTGTTGATACTGGGGTGTTGACATAAATGTGGGACACTTTCAGTATATGAACTGGGTAGAAGTAATGAGTACTTGTAATCAATTCTCACTACAGAGTCTGCAGGAGCATTTCTTTTCATCATCTCATTAACGACTTTGAGCCATTAACAGCTTAACGTGCTGAGTAAGGATTTACATTTAATTTAAGTCTTCTGTTCTTAGCTGACAAAATGTATTTTACACACTTGATGGATGTAATTAGTGTGATGAGGCTTTAAAAGAAATTGGCTTGGTTAAATTTAGAATTTGCCATGTCAGTTTATACATGAAGCCAAAGCATACATATCAGCAGTTCTGTGGCTTTGGAAAAATGCATTTTATTCATATTACTGATATATAGATGATTTTAATTTATGATACTGATACAGTCCAAATCCAACATGCTTTCAGATTTGACAGTGCAATCTATTATGCTATGATTCTGAATTATTTCATATTGCTCTTGCACATCAGAATTTACCATTACATGCTATGGCTACAGAAAAACTATCCTTTGGATGACAAGGAACTGTGCATAGCTGCTTAAGTTCCTGTGCTTTGCTAAGCTTTCATGAAATCAGACCTCTCTGAAAACCGCTGCATTTCGTTCCATCAAACTGAGGGCAACTGCACTGCACTCACAGTCCTTCTCCCCTGCAGTGCTACTGCTTTCTGCTCAGCCTGATTCAGTGTTCAGGATTCTCATTTCGAGTGTTTTCCCTCATATTTTCTGTGATTGTGACCTGCTCACTAGAAAAATGAAATGCTTGTTTGTGCTTCCGGCATCAGGAGGAATGGGTGTTGTCCGGTATGGTGTGTGCTTGAAGTAAATCTGTTATTTAACGAAGGACAAGTTTCTGTCTTGTAACTGGAGCTTCTGAACTCGTGTAATAATGTTGCCGGGTTTTGCTGCAGGCCCACATTTTGTATCAGTAATGCAACCTGGGAACTGTTGTTAAAGATGAATTAAAGTCGGGACAACTAAACATTGAGTCCCCAGAGCAGAGAGCCTGTTTGTGCTGGGTACAAGTAGCCTTAGGAGAAGTTGCAGACGAGTTTCCATCCCCGTCTGGAGAGATCCTGTGTTGGGAGGATAGTAATGTATTTCACTGTGAGTCACAGCCATAATAGCACGCGGGATGGATTTCTGAACTGGGAATTGCTGCGGGGTGCAGTGTGGACGGCGCTGGGTAGCTCAGGGTGTTTCAGGAGAAGCTGGCTGCTCTGCAGCACTGGGGAATGGAGCTCACTGCTCTGAGGATATGACTCATATCACAGATGGCTGCAAGGCTAATGCTGTGATATGAAAGTGTTCGATTACTAGTAAAAGTGCACTGCTAACAAAACTCCAATGTGCTGGAACGATTATTTGATGTTATTCTTCTTTGAAGAGGAAAAGATGATCCTTTCCTTGTACTTTGGCTAAATACTTTTGTATAAGAGTACTATGATTGTTATTAGTGAGGAATGTAGGGAATAAAATCTTCTGGCTAAAAACCAGACTTGATAATCGGTAGCTGTTTTTTAAAGAGAACCATAGATAGTTATTTTCTGAGGTGAATTAATTGTAACTGCATGCCAGGAATTGGCATCAGTCCTTTTTGAAGAAGGTCAGAAGGCAGTTCCCCAGGAAACACCCTTTCCAGCTTCCAGCCCACTCAGTGTTACTGAGGTAGGTCTGCCCCATCTGCACCTCACTGAGGTACAACTGCTCCATTTCTTTTGCAAGAGAACTTGCAAAACTCTCTGGGAAGGTTAGAGAAGCTTCATGGAGCTGGCTAGAGCACTCTGTAGACCCTTGAGTCTTGTTCAAATTTCCAGTTCTGGGGAGAAATGGAGAGGAGATAATGTGCTGTCACAAAGGTTAAGTGCTTGACTGGTGCAACAAATGGGTGAGATTTGGGTGTTTAAATTCCCATTTGCAGGTTTGAAAACCTTTCCTGTAGTCTGTTTTAAAATAAACAGGATAATCTATAGGAGATTGAAAAAAGAGCTGCAGCACACTAATTAAGATGAAGTCTGAAGTGTTTTTCTGTTTGATTCCAATCTGCTTTTTGTAAACTGTGTTCCCTTTTTCTACTTTTATCACCTGCAGCTTTTGCACAACTTAGCACAGGCCAAAGAGATGCTTCTGCAATGTTAAACAAGGTGTTTTAACAAAGAAAAGCAATGGAGACAATGTGTATACTAGAATAGACATTATGAAGTCTGTATTTTTGGAACAAGGAATCCATTTATGACAGTTGTGTTTTCAGTGGCTCAGAGATTTGTATGACTAATGTATTACTATTGCTTATTATCAACCGTTGAGCAAAACATGTGTTCAGTGTTCACAGCTCCTTCAACTACAGCTGGTTCTCATCTCGAGGGCAGTGAAGGGAAGAACTGCCAAGGTGGTTGGAGATCTTGGTTTGTACCTTTGAATGTTTGGTGCACCTTTTCTCCCCTTACAGCTGAACCAGGAAGGGGATGGTAATCTCATTACATTATTTTGGAGTCTAATTGTAAGTTTTGCAGCCTTTGCGGGGGCTGGAAAATATAAGTGCCCAAAAAAATCAGAACCATGAGTGCTAATTATTCTAGATACTAGTTAAAGAACTGGTGTTCAAACATTCAGTAAGTTGTTCCTAGCCATAAAGGGCACGTGTAAGACCCAACAAGACAACCTAGGGTTTGCCATGAAGCACAAAATAAATGCCAGGACGATGTGCACAGCTAGAATAATGTACATGTTACCTGTTAGCAGTATTTTACCATTCCTACAGGTGGGGTAAATAATCATGTGAGAAAAAACAAAGTAGTAAGATGGAATATGTTTAGATTTTTTCCCATATCAGCTCAGTTCCACAGCTTTGGAAATAATGTCTTACATTATAAGAAGGTTTTTTCTCCCTTTCATTTAGTAAGATGTGAAATAAAAGAGAAGTTTTTTATTTTATGTTTAAAGATGCCCAGAATGTGACAGTAGAAATTTTTTAAAAACATGTTTAATATACTTCTAAAAGATGCAGAAATGTTTATTTGACATCACATTTTTATCTATCTATGATTTTGTATCTTTTAAATCAAGTTTTTTAAGTTGTGGAAAAGCTGAGTGACCCTTCCTAACCTTTTGCTAGTGCTGTAAGCCACATGCAGTCCTTTCCCTGAGTTTTTTTCTTTTTTCCCTCTCTCAGTATAATTATGGACGTGAACAGAAGTGCTCATGAAAATGCAGTGTTTTCTTATGGTTAGTAGATGACACTATGGGATGGAGTGTCAGTATAATCCATGGCAAGGGTAGGGGGTACTGCTGGAGTTCAGGTGAGAATAACTGATAAAGGCTGAGTTCATGAGGGCAACTTCTGCAGGCTGCTGCCACTGTCACTGCAGTTAGGTTTGCTTTCTTTTGGCATTAAGGAATTAGGATCCTGAGAGACTGCCCTAGCTAGTTAGTGGGTTTGTTAGTCTGGGCAGAAAAAGGATTTGCACACAGAACTGAGCAGATGATTTCCTCAGTGGTGTAGTGAAGCACTAAACCTTGTCATGGACTTCTGTCCTGGCTTAGTGGGTAAGTAGATGAGTAATTAAGAGGTTTTATTTTCACATGTTCTTGTGATATATTAGTAGAGTCTGGCTGTCACTAAACAATTAGAAAATTAGTGAGGTTAAACTGTAATTATGAAGTCATACTTGGTCTCAATGCTGGTGTTGGAGAAATAGAAATTGAGCCTTCAGGCAGGGTGTAAGCTGTGAGGCATGGGCAGTGTGCTGCTCAGGAACACAGGAAGAGAATGCCTTCAGTGGTTAGGATGACACATGGGAGGGATTTTTGGAGAACTCTTTTTCAAGATTATACCTCCAGTCATTCAGTTGGTTTTTGGCAAACAAAAGAATTTGTGGGAAACAGCAACAAACTAATTAGAAAATTTTGTTTTGTTAAAGAGTTTGGTTGATATCAGTGATGGTCTTAAATTTGTGATTTTTCACATGAGTATATAATACTTCTTGTAACAACATCAGTAGGTCACTAAGTTCTTTAAGAAGAAGTTAATAAATAGGAATTAACTGCCCTTTGGTCCCTTCTCAGTAAACAATGCTTATTCTTACATTAGAATGCCAGTGCTGTGGTCATTACAGTATAACAGCATGAGCAAGACAAGAATTCTAGGGAGACGTGATTTCTGTGATGGATTGCTTGAATAAAAAGGTACTGCCTACTTGCAGATCTTTTTTCATTCTTGCTTTTATGATGTTTCTGCTCTTTCTAAAGGAGATTTGCAGATTCCCTGGTAGGTAAAATGTTGGCCATCAGCTCACAGCTAATTGTCCCACGGGGTCTTGGATAAACTCCCTTTTATTACTTTACAACCCCCTTGGTGATCTGTTCATAGCTGCTGAGCTCAGTCTCAGATTTACTTCTTTTGTGCCCTACTGTGCTCCATTGGTGGTGGTGCCAGGGAACAGCTTGGAACCCTGAGAATCACATCACAATCACATTCTGTCCCACTGTGATGACACTCCACTCCCAAAAGCCTTGCTAGCAATGAAAAGCAAGGAACTGGTGCATGAACTGATAGGTGACCTCCCAATGCATCTAAAACCTTCAAAAGTTAGAAATACAAGTGTATTTCCTCCAGTGTGGAGTGAAATGAGTTCTTGTGCATCTTCTTAGGGGCCATGAAATCTGTTACCAACAGAGCTGTAATCCTGATTTCTTTGTCTTATCTCCTTCACTGTGGTTTAAAATCATATCAATAACATTGGCATAGAGTTACTCAGACCTAATGTAGTTGCTGCAAAATGCACCAGAGGTTGCTGCAAGCAACCTTTGCCCAAGAAAATATGCTGCATATTCATGTCATCTCTGTTTCCCATTGTGTGACTTTACTGTTGTTTGTGAATTTCTCTTTCATCATTTGCTCCTTGTCTCTTTATACATTGTGTGTTTCTGAGAGGAAGCTCTTACTTTGACTTGTTCCCAGGTGGTGAATTGCCCTTCCCTTTGATGTCTAATAATATCTGTCTAATAATACCTTTCTCTCATTATTGTAAAAATGAACGAAAAAAAAATTTTTGTAATCCTCTGTTGCTAGGAAGTTGATGAGTTGTTCATGGCCTGAGTTTATTTTCTAGTCTAGTAAAGTGGTGTTTTATAAATAATAAATTCTAACTCAGTGGCCACAAACTTGTTAGAGCTCCTAGCCTTGCTTACTTGTGTACTCCTTGCCTTTTGCTGGCAGTAGTGACTTACACACTGGATAGACCTTTTCCTGCCAGTTTTCATCTACTCTTATTTTCTCCATGTATTCACTACATTCAGGTTATGGCTTCTATACACAGATCCAGTCGAGTACTTAGTATGCTGCAAGGGTTTGATGCTTCTGCAGTGTGAAAGAGAAGGAGGCAAAGTGAAAAGGAAAACACATCTCTGTGTGAATTGATATATGCAGGAGATACCTGTGATTAAGCTCCCTACCCACTGGATGTCACTATTGTTCCACAGAAATTCATCCATGGAATATTTATCTAGCGTTGAGTGGCTGACAGCAAAGACCATTTGCTTGCAGCAAACTGAAAATTTCTAATTGTGTTTGCAGGAATATTGTACATTTATGTTCATTTTGCAACTGAATTTTATATCAAGGTTCACCATTTCATAGCAGTAGGAGAGCATTGCCAAGCCTTCAGCTGTGATGACTGTGGAAGTGCAGATAGTGAGTCATGAAAACCAGCCAGCAGAGAAGCTTGCAGTCATTATACTCAAGCCACTTGTTCTCATTATTATTCTCTTCCTCTGAAGTTGCTGGAGGTAATCTCAACACAGTGAATGAACATTACCAGTCTCCTCAAATTTGCGTAGTATATTAGTTATTTTCTTTTTCCAAAGATGTGCATTCTGTGTGGCTTATTACTTTGAAATAGCACTTGAATATTCCAAGAGCTAGGTCTCTGAGAGGGCAAGCATTCCGCTGGCTAGGAGGATGTCTTGGTGTGAGGAGACTGGATTACGCTCCCAGTACTCAACTGGTGTGGGATCAAACAAATGACCTCAAATCTGTCATGTCTGTTTGCCATGATCTCTCCCTTCTCAACATCCCCTGGAAACAATGTTAAGAGATTGTTGAAAGGTGTTTCTGCAGTGTCTCACAGATGAAATCCTGACTTCCCTTAAAATTTTTGGGGTGCTACAATAAAATGAAGCAGTCTGGTGATTTCACCTAACATTTGTCTCAACGTTGTTTAAATGAACGTGACTGCAAAACCAATGAAAATGGCAATGGGCATGGAAGAATCCTGCGCTTTGTCTGTGGCTTGGAAAGCACTAGGTTTCCAGTGGTAGCCCCAGAACACTCAGGAAAAGTGTAAATGATTAAAATATCAGTAAATGATTAAAAATCCCAAAAACTCACAACAAAACAAACCCCAAACACCTTCAAAACCCATCGCTGCTCTCCTAAAATTGGAGTATGTAGGTGGTATGAGCTCCATTAAGGGAGAGCCAGGTCATTGGAGGCACTCAGTCACATCTCCTTCCTCAACTTAGTGCCTAAAATGCTGGTGTGAAGGCTCACAGGTTTGGAAGAGGCATCACACTGCTGTGGCTCTTACTTTGACATCCTCTGAGGACTCCTTGGCATTACCCCAGCAAGGTTTGAACAGTTTTGTGAGAGACTGGCACCAAAATATCCAAAATCCAAGACCGAGTGGGATCAGGATTTTAGATACTGGAGAGGAGCAAAGGAGAAATTTCTTTGCTGGAACCTTTGAGGCTCCAGCACTTTGTTTGTATTCAGGAGAGGGGCAGCTTTTCACAGGGACTAAAAGTTGCTCAGCTAAGACCAAGTCATTCCTACAAGATTACTAGAATTTGTGACGCTGGTGGCCTTGCTACCCAAAATAAGTAATTTCTAGAATGTTTCATTTGACAGTGGTGAGGCTCAGTTTAGTTTAGTTCCTGTGGGTTTTGCCCAGATGAAAGCATGGGGTTCATAATGTATTTTAAGGTGCTGTGGAGCTGGTTTAAAATGTTTTTGAAGCCATAGGCACTAGAGTGGGATGTAAGACCTTGGCTCACAGGCCTGGGGCTGTGCAATGAGGTTCAGAGAGTTACACTGGGCATGTCTTTTTGTAGTCACAGAGTGGCTTCGTTGTCAGTGATGATGGCAGCAGTTACACATTAACCTGTGTGTGGTATGTTTGGAAATACCTGCAGCTGTAGTTTTTCAGGCAATGAATGAATTAGTTGATCTGAGCATATCTGTGCATGAATATAGATGTGCTGGATTTTTATTATATTTTTGTTATCCATCCATGATTGATTAATGGAAGACTGGCTGTATTTTCTTTTTCATGCCTATAACTGCATGTTTTTAAAGGGAGCTAGTGATTATTTTACAGGTATTGTTTTCTGAAGGAGGTTGTGGATTGGTTCTTTCTGAGTATTGTTATGTTTAGAACAAGGTATTGAAGAAACATAAAAGGAAGCAAATAAAGTCCAACTCAGTTAGTGACAACTCATTCACAATCAAAGTCCATTAAGAAGTTTTAGAAGATGTATTGAGTATTTCTGAATAATAAAAATTCTAAAGTAATAGTATGAAATTATTTTCTGATTGCAGTTAGCACTCCAAAAACTAAATATTAAAATTTTATTTTTATACATATTTATATATGTACACACATAGACACACACATGTGTGGGTGTCTATGTATGTATGTATATATGAACATCCGTATGTTTTGGACCAAATGTCTTTTGTTTTGGCTGTGCCTAATATTAGTCACCACTGCAGAGATGAAAGCCTCTGGAAGTACAGGGATGGTTCTTAACATGAAGTTTACAGCAAACTCTAATCCTTCAGAACAGAGATAACCAAAACCTCCTGGTAGAAAACTGAATCCTACAGTAGCTAAGATAATTACATGTGTATTGACTTTTTAATAGCAACTTCCAAGGTACGGCTGAGGTACAACTGTGCTGTGCTGCTGAAGCATCTCAAGCACTTGTATTGCTAATGGTGTGGGGTCCCTGTGCTCAGGAAAATGGGATCTCTGTTGCTGGGCTCAGTACAGTCTCAAGCTTCTACCCTCAGCTATTTCCTCACTACAGTCCTTGAAATTGAGAATGGCTTCACTACACGAAAAACCCCCCAACCCAAACCCCTTCAAATGTATTAGTTCTTTCAAGAGATGTTTCTAGCTTTGTTTTCATTGTATTGAGCATATTTCAAGGTGATTGGCTGTGATTGGTTTTTTTCCAGTAACAATTCAGGAGAGCCTTTTGCTAAGGCTTTGCTTTTTCAAATCTGCTGCAGTGAAACTGCTTTGTAGAAACATTCCCTCCCAAGTGATTGAAGATGTGCAGTTTGCTAAGGCAAATCAAGTTGCAAAATAGAGATAATTAAATTACTGACTTGCTGCTATAAAGGTGCCGCTGTGATATTTCATACCCTCCCTTCCTGATAATCAAAATCAGAGGTATGATTTATTTGCAAATATGGGGGTTATTACATTCTTCTGCAATCAATAAAAGCCAGGATTTTGGGAGAAGGGAGGCAGGGAATAGATGGATTGCAAATCTGTATTTTGCCCAGAACAACTGGTGTATGACCAGACATTAAAACTGAGTATCTGTGAATTCTGTAATGTCATTAGGGCTTTGGTAAGAGAGAAAAATAATTTGTCACTGATTTATGTAAAGATTTTTGGGTGCACTCCTCTCAGATCACTGAGCAACCAGTTTTCTCTGAAAGCTCTTTGCAGCTGTAGTATGTCTAAAATGCACAGTGTTTGGCATTTTAAGTAATGAAGCTTTATTTAGTTATTAGAGGGACACTGTGCAAAACATAACACACAACCTTAGCAAGCCTAGCCCAGCAAATAAACAGATATAGAAGAAAATGACAGATTTTAATGGTTTCCTCAGCTACATTACTGCCTTTGACAGTCTTGAAAAGAGAATTCCTAATGAGAGCCGAAACAAATGTGTGCAGGAAGTGGTCTTGCTTTTGCTGCTGCACATTTGAGTTCCTCTAATTGCATCAATAAGGAATTTCTGCTCCTCATCTAATGAATGCCTTTTGACTGCTTTCTGAAAGGCAACTGGATGTAGGGATAAACACTGGCACCTTTTGTATGAAGTCACATAAACAGGTTTCAATTGCTAGTTATCAGCCCTAGAAACACTGTTATAATGCAGTACAGGAAATCCCACTGCACCTTTTTATTTTTAATATTTTATTAAGCCTAGGTTTCCCTCTGCTTTGCTTCTGGTGTGATACCTCATGTCCTAAGGGTGCTTTTCAGTCTCTCTTGTGTTTGGCAGCAATCAGGCATTTTTTCAGAGCTGTTCCTGCACCATCTCTCTCCTCAGATAACTCAGAATTCATATGATGCTACAGTACCTGGGTTTAAAAAGTGAGTTTTAAAGCAAGGACTGGGCTTGGGGAGGCAGAGGGGGAACACACACTGAGTTGGATTTTTTTTTTCTTTTTTTTCTTTTCATTTTTGTCATTTTTCTCTCTAAACAGAGGCACAGTTGGTGCAGGTGCAGTGGATTACTTATGAAAGAAGTTTTCTATTTAAAAACAAGAGAGACTTTAATGAAATCAGTAGAGGGTTTGTACAATAGGTATTGTATTAAACCAGAGCTCAGGCTTCACATTGATTGTGGTATTTAAATTTCAATGAGTTGATTATGTATGAGAGTAAAATGACCAGTATTATCAATGTACAAAAAAGAGACATGGAAGAGCTGTGCCAGAAAAGTGAGAAAAACGTTCCCTTTATAGTCCCTAGAGTTCAATAAAGCACCACTATTTCCCAGCTTTTAAAAGCTCTTTTATCACAATGGTTCATACCTCGCATTCCCTGGAGCCTGATTTGTTATACGTGCAGGGTCCTGTTCCATTCAGCAGCATCTCACTGGTTTCAGTGTTGGTGGGTTTGTAATCTACATAAAATTCCTGTGTGCTTGGAGTCATTTGCTTCAGCGACTGTCTTTTCTTTTTCCTGTGCCTTCGCATGAGAGAGCGCTGCTGCAGCTGCTTCATGCTGGCAGGGTAACGCTTCCATGACACATAGATCACCAGCAGGATCACCAGCACAGACAGGAAAAGAGCCACGCTGCCTGCTATGATTTTGTGGAAGGAGATGTGCTCTGTGTCGTGCTCGGGCTCAGAGCTCGATTCGGTGGCTCCAATGGTTGGGGGCAGAGGGGGCTTGCTGTCATGTTTAGGCCTGGTGAGTTTTGGTTTAAACGTTGGCTTTGGGAGAGCTCGGGCTAGTTCAAACCTTTCCGTGGTACTCTTGCCACAGATGCTGTAGTTTTTCACTGCATCAATAACATTCACCCCTTGCAGCTCTTTGGGGCTGGCGCAAATAATTGTATTTTCCCTCAGCCCTTTAAAACTTTTAAGCCAGTTTACCAGAGAGCAAATGTTTCTGCTGCATTCCCATATATTCCCGGCAAGGCTGATGTCATTGAGAGATATCCAAGAATCCAAAATTTCTTGACCAATAAATGTGAGCTTGTTTGAATCCAGGTTGAGGCGCTGTAAATTGGGCACACACTGAAAAACACTAGGTCCACTGAAGGCTTCTATTTCATTGCCAGATAAATCAAGTCTTTGTAATGAGCTCCAGGTCCAGGACATAGTTTGTCCTATCACACTGATTTTATTCCACTGTAAATAAAGGTTTTGAAGGCTGACTAGCCTTGGAAAAAGTGCCAGGTTGAGCTTAGAGAATTGATTGTGCTCCAGGTGAAGCTCTTTCAGTCTGATCATACCTGCAAAGACATTCCTTGCTAAACTTCGGATGCGATTATAACCCAGGTCCAACAGTTCAAGGTTCCTACAATCTTGAAATATTCGAACAGGGATTGTTCTTAGGGAATTGGACCGCAAATGTAAACTCAGCAGCTTCCTTAAGCCCCTGAACTGTTCAGATCCCAGAGACTGCAGCTGATTGTATGACAGATCCAAATTCCGGAGATTTGTCACAGGTCTGAAGGTATTATTAAGAAAATAGGAGATTCTGTTGGAACTCAAGATCAACTCTTTTAGTCTGCGTATTCCACTGAAAGCATTTTCGTCAATATTGCTGATGTGGTTATGGTCTAAATAGAGCCAGGTGAGTTGATTAAGACCTTTAAATTGATTGTATTTTAGTTTTTGGAGGCTGTTATATCGAAGGGACAAACCTAAACAACCAGCAGATATACTTGAGGGAATCTCCTGCAATTTCTGAGATTCACAATATACCATTTTGCCTTCACACCTACAGCCCTTAGGGCATCCTCGTTCAGCAGAAGAAAGCATTGTCAGTAATACAGTAGGGGCTATTACCAGAGCTACAGCTGATCCGCTCAGTAGCCTAATTACATTGAAACCTGGAAATAAAAACAACTTAGAAAAGTTATCCCCCCACACATCAGTCATTTCTTTCAATCATGCTAGAATCTTTTACTTCAACAATCATTTACAAAGCCCTAGCTTGACTCGACTACTTTTCACATTTTTTTACTCAGTTTTTTTTTTTTTTTTTTTTAAAGAATACCTTGATATAAGTACTGAAAAACAGTTGGGTAAAAGGTGTAATCCCTAAGCCATTTAAGTATAATAACAAATCACATCAAGGTAAGTCTATGGAGTAATTAAAGCACAGACTATGCAGTAGCTATGAACTATAAATTAAAAAGATAACATGAAAAACATACCCATCCTTTGTGATGTTCAAAGGTCGTCCTTAGGTCTTTTGTTTTTTGCTTAGTGTGCCACAAGCATGGCAGCCCCTGTCAGCTGCACTGTAGTGAGTCAGGGCTCGCTGACACCCAGGAAGAAAAATTGGACCCCTTGGGAGATGGACCGATTTTGGAACATTATTCTTTGCCAGCCGTGCAGAACACTCCACGAATAAATCAATCCCAACACAGCCTTCGCAGAAAAACGTCAAATTCTTCCTAGGTAATAGGATCTTCATGGATATTACGGTTTTGCATCTTTCTAGTTAGGAGCCTGGCTTTTAAAATGTTGCTTTAGAGGAGAGCATGTTGTTCGGCGCTGCCCGCGGCGCTCAGCTCTGTGCTCTGCCACCGCTGTACTCCATGGGCCCGCGGCTCGCTGGCTGCGCGGCCGGCCGGGCGCGGCAGGTGCGGGGAGCCCGGCCCGGGACGCGGCTCCGGCGCT